>PVLA01001885.1:220388-312030 GCA_004027455.1 Hydrochoerus hydrochaeris
CAGATTTTTTATTCCCCATCTGACCAAGATGGCCACCTCCATTAGCTCCAGATGCCCACAATGCCAACAGGTTAACTCAAAGAAATGTCAAGATTTGGAAACTACCAGATTCAAAGGAAAAAGTCCAGGTGAACATTGGGAAATTGACTTTACTGAAATGAAGAAACCTGGCCTTCAGGGGCATCGATACTTATTGGTACTGGTTGATACCTTCACTGGCTGGGTAGAAGCATTCCCTACTAGATCCGAGTCAGCTTTAGTTGTAGTCAAAAAACTCTTATATGAAATAGTCCCACGATTTGGCCTACCCTTATCTATGGGGTCCGACAACAGCCCGGCTTTCATAGCTCAAATTACCCAGAAACTTGCTCAGCTCCTAAAAGTTGATTGGAAACTACATTGTGCATATCAGCCACAAAGTTCTGGGCAAGTAGAGAGAATGAATCGAACCATAAAGGAGACACTGACCAAATTGATTCTACAAACTGGCGATAATTGGGTAAGCCTCCTTCCCTTTGCGCTCCTAAGAGCCTGCTGTACTCCCTACATTGCTGGAATTACCCCCTTTGAGGCCCTCTATGGGCATCCGCCTCCTCTAGTTCCCGGGCTCTCAGAGGACAAGATAGCTGAACTTACTAACCAAGATCTTATTAAGTCCTTACAGGCGCTGCAGCCCATATTGACTTCTATCCACCAGCTGTTTAGACAAAAGAGCCCAGCTCCCTCTGAGGAAACTCCTCTCCATTCATCCATCGACCCCGGGACGCTGGTCCTGATTCGATGGCATCATGGAGAATCACTCGAGCCCCGCTGGGAAGGACCCTATACAGTGGTGCTGAGCACACCAACCACAGTCAAGGTAGCTGGAAAGACTGCCTGGATTCACCACTCCCACATCAAACAAGTGGATGTCACAGAGGAAGACTCTCAAGATAAATGGACTGTACAACAGACTGGTAACCCCCTTAAACTAAAACTGACTAAAATTAATACCTAGGCCCCTCTCATAATGAATCCTTTAGTTGTAACCATTCTATTGGGTCTGTTGTTACAGACCCGGGTAGGCTTCAGGCCACCGGGTAACCCTAGAGATGTCTTAAAAATAGCTTATGGAAACCCTTGCGACTGCAAAGGGGGCACTCTGTCATCGGGTCAATTCACTGGCTCATATACCCAGAGTGTAGACTGTGGAAACAAAATGGCTTACCTTAAAGGCTGTCAGGTCTCACAGGGGTTTCTCAGAGTTGGATATGTAGAGAACAACAAATTATTCTCTACCATCCGCTAATTTTGCCTAGACCTAAGGAAGTAAGATTAGACCCTCAAACCCAAGACTTACTTCGAGTCACCCACGAAGCTCTAAATTTGTCCAATCCTAATCTAGCTGAGAACTGTTGGCTATGCTTAGCTCAAGGAACCCAAAGACCCTTGGCCCTTCCTGCTAACCTAACTGTGATATGCTATTGCTGGCTGTAGAGGTACCCCAGGTCAACATCTTGTTGTAATAAAACAGCACCCCTCCATGTATCGGATGGAGGGGGCCCCCAAGACATAGCCACCTTGTATCATAAACCGCTTACGCATCTTTATTACTAAGCAGATGCAGAGCACTAGATTAATGGTCCTAAGGACTCAATATGAGCTCCTTCCCACTAAATGAGCCAAAGATTTGGCTCAAGTCACAACATCAGAGGGGAATGCAATACTCTGATCAACCACTAACCACCTGCGCTGTCATCTTGTTCTGTATGCACCGCCATTTTAGATTTAAGTCCTTGTTCTTGTCACGAGATAAGTTTCGGTTTAATAAGCCTCAGCTGTTTCTCACAAAAGTTTCCTTTTCCCCAGAATGACGCTCACTTGCCGCCCTAAATGACCAACCAGCTCACTCCCCGTGTTCTTATCAGCCTACCCACCAATCAGCTGGGTTGCTCCTCTATAAAAGCAAACTCCCTTAGTTGTGAGGCACGCAGTCTCTAGACCGGTTACCAGAGGCTGCGTCGCCAGGTTTGGCAATAAAACTCCTTCATCTTTGATTAATTGGATTGAATTTTTATTTCTTTGTTTGGGCTATTACAGAAATTAGTGCCAAAAAGCCCAGATATTAGATTTACTAGACAAAGACATCAAAATTGGCTCCTTCAAATATGTTTAGTCTCAAAGAGTTAAACGAAATCATGTCTTAATAAAGGAAAAAGCATATGAAAATGACAGTTCATCAGAGATTGTTAATGAAAACATAGGGATTATAAAAAAGAAGTAGAAATTATGAGGCAGAAAGTACAAATTTGAAAATTTTACTAGATACATTCAACACTACATTTTACCTGGCAGAAGAAATGTAACAAACTTAAATAATCAAATGAGATTATCCTGTATGAGGAAAAGAAAGAAACAAGAATGAACAAAAATGAAGAATACCAGAGAACTATAGGAAACCAACAGGTATTCTAATACTTGAATAACTAGAGTGTCAGAAAAAGAACAAAAGAGGCAGAAAGGTGTCATAAAGAATGGTGCCAGAAAACTTCCCATATTTGACAGAAAATACTAATCTATATGCAAGAAGTTCAAAAACTCCACTTAGTACAGTCTTACATAGTCAAACTTTGGAAAGAAAAAGAGCAGATCCTAAAAGCCGCAGACAGCAGCAACTCAGCACAAATACGGCATCAGATTTTACATCTGAAGTAGGACAAGGTGGCACATGCCTGGGAGGCTATGCAGTCAGGAGGACTGTAAGTTTGAGCCTCACCTAAGCAACTTAGCAAGACCCTATCTCAGAATAGATGTATAAAATAAAAAAAATTTTAAATAAAAGGGCTGGGTATGTAGCTTTGTGCAAAGGTCTTAAGTTCAAATCCCAGCACAGAAAAAGACAAAAACATTTTATATTTGACTTCTCATGAAATTTCATGGTGGCAAAAAGACTGAAGGATGATGACACATTCAAAGTCCTAAAAGATAAAAACTCTTAACTAAGATTTCTAAATGTCACAAAACTAGTTTTGAATATGAAGAAATTAAAACCTTCCCAGATAAACAAAAACAGAGAGGGAGTTGATGTACCACTAGCAGGTCTTTTCTAGCAGACATACTAATAAGGAATCTTTCAAGCTGAAATGAAAGGCAGGCAATACCTGAATCCACAAAAAAGAAATTAACAGGAATAGTAAAAATAACTATATAAGTGACTATAAAACACAATATAAATATGTATTTGCTTGATATTTTTCTAACTTAAAAAGAAAAACACATAAATCAAAAATTTTAACTGTGTATCAATGTTCATTCAATATAAAAATGCAAACTATACAATTACAGCACAAAACAAGCAGAAGAAATGGAACTACATGGTAGTCAAATTTTTATAAACTAAATCAGAATTAATCCAAACTAGAATGGTATACATTAACATGTTGTTTGCAATGCCCAGAGCAATTATTAAGAAATTAACTTCCTAACATGTAGTTGAAAGAACAAGTGAATTGCAATGGTACAGTCTATTACAAAAGAAGGCTATATCAGAGAAATTAAAGAACAACAACAAATACACAAGACATACAGAAAACAAACAGTAAGACAACAGGGCAAGTTTTACAAGTAATTATATTAACTATACATGGATTCAACATTCCAATCAAAAGGCAGAAATTAACAATATGGTTTAAAATATGGTTTTAAACCATATTGTTAATATGAGAAATTAGTAAAATCTTTTCTGTATAACAGACAGAAGATAAAACCTAAAACATCAAAATATTTCCTAAAAACTACCATTAGTTTTTAAACATTCTTCCTATTCAGAATAGAAGTATTCATTTCTACTTGTCTTCTGACTCTACAGTGGCCCCTTTAATGCCATCGAGCTATGTTAAACTTATTTTTCATGTTCAATTTGAGCATACTGAACAGAAGTACAATCTCATTTTGCTTTATTAAATTCATAACTGAGATAATTAACTTTTAATCACCATTTTTACTGATTTCTAAACGTAGTTTTTTAAAAAATATTCATGTAAACTTCCATCTACCAGTGAAGCACATTAATGACACACTTTATTGCACCTTGCTAAAGTATTGTCTTTACTAAAGTTAAACTAATTTAAATTTAGAAATAAGATGGACTTAATAAACATAAATCTGAAAAAACATTTTGGAAGTACTGAAAACTTCTAATGCTGATATATCACCCTCCTCACTCGGTTTACTCTAAGCATTACAATCAAAAGAGTCAAAACAAGCACATAAAATACAAAACACTTGGGGCTTTATACTGACAGGATAGCCAATGGCTGAAGCGCAAACTCAGGGAGACCTGTGATCCAAGTGTAGTTCTTCCTTCCATTTACTATTAACACAGCCTTAGGTAAGTCTGCTCACTTGCCAGAAGCTCAGTTTCCTCATTTAGGAAATGAGAAAATTGTTACTACCAAAAAGTAATGGCTAGAATTAAATTAAACAGTATACCTAAACGATTTTAGATTAAAAAAATTATTGTAATCCTAAAAGCAGAGTTGGTATATTAATTATATAGAATTCATCACAAAGCAGGGTATAGTGGCTCAGTCCTGCAATCCCAGCATTCTGGCAGGCTGAGGCAAAAGGATTACAAGTTCCAGCCCAGCCCAGCCCAGGCAATTTAGTGACTTAGCAAAACCTGTCTCAAAATAAAAACTTTGCCACAGATGCAGTTCAGGGTAAAAGCCTGGGTTCAATCCTCAGTACCAAAAAAAAAAAAAAAAAAAAAAAACCAGCAGAAATTCTATCTAAATCAGTAGCAACAAAGTAATAGTGTGCACAGAAAACTCATTTAATAATTCTAGTCTCCAAAAGTGTAAAATAAATGCTTGAACTAGATAATCTCTAAGTAAGTTTCTGAGTTTCTGAAATTCAGTGATTCTTAACATGTATCTTAGTTACTTATTGCTGAGACAAAATATCCAACCCCAAAGGACAAAAGGTTTATTTGGCTCACAGTTTACAGAAGTTTCAATCTTAACTGATTAGCTCCAAGCACAGTGGCGCAGAGGGGCATTCAGGTCAGGCAGGTAAAAGGCACAATGACAGCAAGCCACAAGCTACAACACTAGCCCTCTTTCTGCCCTTTCAAGTTACAACACTAGCCCTCTTTCTGCCCTTTATATTTTATCTAGGGGCACTCATGCCCAGGGTATGGCATCTTTAATCCTACCCAGAATTATACCAAGAACCTGAAAAAAAATTCATATGCTATAAATGACAACTCCATTTTGAAAAGTAAATAATTAAATGATATTATAGTCATGTGACACTGTGGTCCACAACCATTACAAATTAACTTCTCAAAAAAAAAAAAAACTTCTTGATGTAGTAATTACTTATGTCATGCTGAGTGAAAAGGTCAAAATTCAAAAGAAAGTTATAATTTTATCTTTATGTTTGCAAAAGAAAAAAAGCAAAGAAATCCCATAAAAAATGCAAGCAGTTCTCTCAAAATAACAGAAGAGTAACATTGCAACCTAATCAACTATAACTTCCACAATAAAAAAGCAATACATCTATTTATGATGAAATTTTAAAAACTCTAAACCAATGAGGAGTCAAACTAAATTATTTCAGTTTATAAAATACTAACAACTACTCAATGACACATGATACATGCCTTCTCTACTAAAATGAAGAACAGCCAAGAAAGAAATAAGTATTTTATTAATGGATCTGAAAGATTGTAATTCACCCCAAAATGATCTACAACTTTAAATGCAATCCTAATCAAAATCTCAGTGCTTTTTTTATAGAAATAGGTAAACAACTTTTATAAATTACATAGAAAGCTTGAATATCTAAAACTATTTGAAAACGACAACAGGACTGAGCCTTCCTGATTTCAAGAAGTACTATAAAGCTACAGTACTAAAAAGCATATGGCTTTCCAAAATAAAAAAAACAGACAAACAGAACAGAGAATTCAGAAATAGACCCACACATATTATTACTGGATTTTTCACAGACGTTCCCAAGAAGTTTAAGAGTAAAGAATAGTAAGAATAATCTTTTCATTAAATGATGCTGTGAGAATTGGGCATTCAAAAAAGGGAGAAAAAACTTTAACCCACACGTCACATCATATGCAAAAATTAACTCACAATGGATCACAAACCTAAATCTAAAACTATAAAAATTTTGGAAGAAAATATAGGGGAAACAAAAACCTTTGCAACTTCGAGAAGTTGAACTAGTTGGGACACAGAAACAAAAAGCTTAAAAAAAAAAAAAACTGATGAAGCATAAATCATAAAAACTGAAACAGTGCTCCTTAAATTCACTGTTAAGAAAATGAAAATATGAAGCACAGACTCAAGGAAAATAATATATATTTTTTTAATTTTTCATTAGTACAAGTTTGCAATACATGTTTACATTTATCTTATGGGACAGGTATACATACTAACATATCTTCTTTTTATTCCACTTCTCCTCACCTTCCTCCTCAATCTCCAGATCCCCTTCCTCAATTCTTTTAGTTCGTTTACAATACATAATGATTACATTTATTGTAGGTAGTTGATACATGTACATAACACATCTTAATTACTTTTACATTCCTTACCTTATCTGCCTAACCCCTCTCCTCAACATCTTGGTCCTCTTCCTACTTGCAATAGATATAACTCCAGGTTTTCCATTATCTATCTTTATTTTGCTCTTCAATTTATGTACACCTTGGGTTACCCATATAACTTAAAGCTTGTATGTCTGATTTATTCCATTCAACATTATGGTTTCAAAGTGTACCCATTTTCCTACAAATGACTCAAATTTGTCTTTATAGCAGAGTAGTAGCCACTGTGCATAAATACATTTTTGTTTTACATTCATCTGCTGTTCTACAGGCCACTTCCAAGATTTAGCAATTCTGAACTGTGCTGCAATAAACATTTATCATTGTAATATTTTGTCATTAATTAAGGAAGATGCCTAGTAGGAAAATAGCTGGATTGAATGAAATTGCTATTTTTAGCTTTTTGAGGAATCGCCACACTGATTTCCATAGTGGTTGTAACAGTTTACACTCCCACCAAGAATGCAGAAACCTACCCACCCCCGACCTGCAGCCTCACCATCATGTGTTATTATTTGATTTCTCGATGATTGCCATAATTTCCGGGGTAAGATGAAGCCTCAGTGTTAATTTGCATTTCTTCAGAAATGTTGAACATTTTTTTCATGTATTTGTTGGCAATTTTCTTATGGCCTTCATCTGAGTAGTGCTAATTCATTTCACTTACCCATTTTCTGACTAGATCTTTTACTTGAGGAGGTCTAATTTTTTCCAGTTCTTTTATATATTCAGGATGTTAGTCCTCTGTCCAAGAAATATCTGGGGGGAAAAATTTTCCCATTCTGTATGTTGTCTTTTCACTCATTGTCTTATTTCCTATGCTGTACAGAGCTTTTTAATTTGAAATGATTACATTGGTTGAATCTTGATGTTCCATGTGCAATTACAGGTCTGATCAGACAGTTCGTGCTTATACTTTTGACTTTAAGAGCTTTACTTCTAGTATGTTATTTCTATTTTAACAATTAGATCTTTGAATCATTTCTATTTTAATTTAATACATAGTAAGAGACACAGTTCTTGCTTCAATCTTCCTCACGTGGAAAGCATTTTCACCGCACCATTTAATGAAGAGGTTATCTTTCCTCCAGTGTGTGTTTTTGCCTCCTTCATCAAAATCAGGTGGCTGAATGTGCCTGGGGTTGTTTATGCATCCTCTTTCTATGCCACTGATTCACATGTCTCTTTTTTTATGCCCATACTATATGTTTTTATTTCTGTAGCTTTGTACTGTAACCTGAAGCAAAGACAAAAATTACTTGATCATCTCAACAGATGTAGAAACAGCTTCTGACATTTATGATAAAAATCCTGAATAAAATAGAAATATAAAATATAAAGGACCTTATCTCATTTTGACAAACCAAGAGCCAATATTATACAAAATGGAGAAAAACTGAAAGCTTTTCCCTTTAAAACCAGAAACAAGATGAGGATGTCCACTATCAGCACTCCAGCTCAACATAGTACTCAAAACATTATTAGCCTGAAGAGTCAGCAAGAAAAAGACAGAAAGTGAATACAGGTAAGAAAGAAATCAAATTATCATTATTTGTGGATGATACAATCCTTTATAGAAGACACAAAAAAATTCCAATAATGCTCTAAAATTAACAACCAAATTCAGTAGTGTAGCAGGATAAAAAATAAACACATAAAAATCAACAGGATTCCTGCACATCATAAAGCCACAACAAGGAAACTTGGAAAACAACACTATTCACAATACCACCAAGAAAAATTACATTATTTAGGAATTAACCTAACTATAGAAATGAAAGACCTCCACAATGAAAACTACAGTACTGAGATTGCAGGGGACATCAGAAAATGAAAAGACATCCACTGATCCTGGTTTCTGGCTGAACCAACATTGTTAAATAGCCATACATCCAAAACTGAAATGTAGATTTTACTCAACCTCAATCAAAATACCAACAGTATTTCTCACTAAGCTAAAGAAATAAATTTTAAAACTCATGAAGCACCAGAAAAGACTCAGAATAGCAGAAGTAATCCTAGGTAACAAAAGCAAACAAAATATTTTTAAACATCTATATGATAAAAGATTTGTATCATGAATGAATAAAACTCATTACTCAATAATGTCAGAAAACCACATTAAAAAAAAATAACCAAAAGACCTAGACACTTCAAAGAAGACACACATAGCAAATAATAGCACTGTTCCCATACTAGTCAGCAGAAAAATACAAATTAAAGAATTAATGTGTTACCACTAAATACATATTAGAATATCTAAAAATTAAAAATAAATGGCAAGTGTGGACTAAGATGTAGAACAACTAGAACCAGCACACATTATTAGAGGAGTACAAAATGAAACAGCAATATTGGAAAATAAGTCGTTAACCTCATACTAAATTAAACATGCACTTGCCACATGGCCCAATACCCTCACTTCTAGATGTTTAACAACAACAACAAAAAAAAAAACCTGAAAACATGCATCTACGCAGAGCTTTACACGAATGTACAAACTGCCCAAATTGCAGATATGCATGTGAATGTTTATAGCAACTTCATTCCTAAATGCCAAAACAAAATGCTCATCAAATGGTGATTAAGTATACTATAACCCATTCACACAATGCAATACTACACAGCAATTAAAAAAAAAAAGTACTGATACACATACCAACATGATTTAAAAAGCACTAAGTGAAAGAAACCGGGAAAAAAAAAAGTCTGCATACTATATGCTTCCCTTTATATATCTAAGTAACAGGAAAGCTGTAGACACAGATGATCAATCGTTGCCAAGACCGGTGGGTAAAGGAGAGAGCTTTTTGGAGTGATGCAAAAGTTATTTGGAACGTGATGGTGGTTACATGATCATGTATTTGTCAGTTTACACAATGATATACCAAAAATTATCTGTTATACATTATACCTCAATACCCAAATTTTAAAAGAAGCACCAATTTAACGAGCTAAACTCAGTCCACATGGTGTAGGAGTGAGGCTGCAAGAATAGTGGAAAAGCCAAAAACTCTCAAAATATTACCAATCTAAAGAAAGTGTATCAGTATATAAGAAATGCAGATTAATAAAATTAATCTGAAGAGAGTTGCTTTATTAAAGTTCTCACTGTAGAAAAAGTAGGAAACATTTAATGTGTTTCAAGAAAGATCAAAAATCACAAGGAACAGCCTACCAAAGAAGACAGTGTTTAGTATAAGCTAGTTTGGACACAACTTATTTAAACATTTCTCTTCCATTTTACTAAAAGGAAACATGTCATCCACCACAATCAATACAGACTTGTGCTATCCAAAGGAAGATTTTTAAATGACTTTCTTTATTCCTAATATTCTAGATACTTTACACAACTTGCAACGTAAAATGTAGACAAGCTGTTAACCACCTTTCTCTTTTCGTGGCCACCTAAAAGTGATGTGCTTGTGATGACTGTTTAAGCAGTTTCTGTCTGCCAAGTACTAAGATGATTAAAATTAAAAATGTCTCCAACGTTTTAAGCCCATCACTCTATAATAAGACAACTTTCATTTAATAAAAGAGGTAAGCTTTACTTTCATCACTCTTTTCTTTTATGTTTATCCCATTCCGCTTGTATTGTTTGTTGTATAACAGCTCACACTAAGACTTCCCAGCCCACAGAAACATCTCCTACTCATCATGGAAGTTATACAATCTACTGGTCAGAGACAGAACACAGGTGCCCGTGGGTCCCGCCCTCATCATTTTCCATTTACCTAATAGTTACAGTGTCCCTTAAGGCTACAGGAACTGTAACAGGGATGACCCCAAGGGCAGAGCTCTCCAGTGCCGAGTTTATTGTCAGTCTTTCTTCACCCAACACAATTCTGAGATGTCCTACATTCGTCTTGAGGTGAAATGTTAGCCCACCCAATGACAAGATGAGTAGCCGCCCACCCCAACAACTGCATCAAGCAATGAATAAGGATGCCTCCAAAGAGCCACCAGCCACCCTAGCCTGATAATACAGCTGGAAAGCACGGGCTCGGCACGCGCGCGCGTAGGAGCGACGGGACGACCGGGCGGGTGCGCGAAGCCACTGAGTCACCGGCGCCGTGGCTCTGCCCCTCACCGGGAGCCACTGGGTCGCCGCGGCTCCACAACGCGGTTGCCCACAGCGCCGCAGGGCGGCGTCTTGAAGGTGCGGGGCTAGGGTCGCGCGACGGCCAGGCTACACCGGCCGCGTCACCGGCTCCGCCCCCGGAGGGCGCAGGCTGCGCGGCTCCCGCAGGGCTCTGCAGGCCTCACGTGCACTTGGCGACATGCGGACCACGTGAGTGCGCGCGCGAGAGACCCCAAACCCCGTCCCGGCCGGGTCACGCCTACCCCGCACCGTAGGCTCCCGCGGCCTGGAGAGCGGTGTCACTTACCTGCTCCAGCCACGCCACCCCGCACCCGGCACGACTTCGGCGCAGGCCGCTGCCTCCGGAAACGCGCGGGGGAGCCGGGCACCACTGGGTGCTGCACCTCTGACCCCGGAAGTGGACCAGCAAGCCCCGCCCCGGCCCGTGCAGCCTCTCCAAGCTCAGGGGCTCATCACGTGGTCCTACCGCGGCCTCTCGGGAGCAGGCGGTGGCCCTCCTAGGGCCCCTCCAGAAGACTGCAACCTGGGCTACCACTGCCTGCTCCTTCCCGGGACCCGCCTGTCAGGTATGGCTCCTCATTCTTCGCACACGACAGGCCTATTTCTGTGCCTATCCCATGCACTACACAACCATCTACCTACCCAGAAGTCCATCTTTCCTGAGACTGCCTGCTGTGGCATTCTAAGTAGGGTTCAGTGAAGATGGAAAGAGCAGAGTGCTGGACGTGCAGAAAGTGCTGGGAAACAGTGGCAGAGCAGGCGCGAGCACCCTCTCATGTCAGCCCTCAAGCTTCAGCAAGGCCTGAAAGTAGAACCATTCAGACCACTGTTCACCTGTAAGAACTGCGCTAGAATTTTTTTGCTGATCTCAACTCCAAATCACTTGCTGTTTACAATATCTTGTTACAGAGACAGTTTCCAGCTGCCAAGCCACACCTTTTTTTGAAAGCCTTCAAAAGAATGACACATGGACAGGTTTTTACAGTATTTGAAAGGGCGAACATAAGCTTTTATGTCCACTTTGTCAGTTGACCATTAGCTAAAAATAGTCAACAGGCAACCCATCTGTTAAAGATTCTTCCACTTATACCACATGAGGAATTTGGAGAACATTTATATAACAATTTGTCACTGTGTCTCATTTACGCAGTATTAGATCGAATTGTAGTAATCTAAGAATGAATAAGTTAAAGGTCTAATAAGCTGGCTACTGTAAGCAAAAAAATCTCTGGAATATTCACATTAGCTGCATAAAAGGTAACTCATGAGCAACGTGGACATTATTTTTTTCTTCTTTCCATTGCGCTATACCAGAAGTGGAAACTTTTACAAGATCCAGATAAATCTGGACCTAATGCAATAATGAATGGTTTCAATATTGAACAAGTCATTTCTTTTATAGCCTTTTTCCAGCCTATACCTTTCTTTGTGCGTGCAACAGATACATTTCAATTCTAGAAAATATAACCCTTTCTTACACTTTGATTACCTATTAGACCAAGTTAAGGACCATTCTTATTTTAATATTCACTAATTTACTTCCCATTTATCTTTGTATGTCCAGTAGTTTCCAGTAGTTAGAAACAAAGCTATTCAATAAATAGCTCTCAAGCTGGGTACAATTACTTTTATAACATTTTGTCTTTCATATTGCTTTCTGCCATAAACTCACATTGTTTCTGAAGCTTTACATGCTTATTCTGTCCCACTTCATTCAAAATTCAGTATTTCACAGATTTATAATACAAATATAACTAATATTTATTGAACAAATGCTATATACCTAGCATTGAGCTATTTTAAATTTGTCATCTAAATTATTGTAACAGTAAACCTAGAAAGTAGAATATTAATATACTAACTTGAGAAATGAGGATAAGTGGCAAAACAAGATCTCTAGTGAAATCTGCCCAATTTAACGTTTATTCATTACATCATACCACTCCTTTTTCACACTTTTTTACTATTGCATCCAAATCCCACTACATCAAAAAAATCACCCACAGTAATCTGTTTTTTACTTTTAAATGTATAATTCGCTGGCTTTTAGTATATTCACAGAATTTATACAGTAATACCAATTGTAGAATATTTTCATAACTCCAACAAGAAAACCTCTACTTTTTGGCAATCATCCTTCAATCCTTCCATGTTTCCCCACCTCACCCCAGCCCTAGGCAACCACTAATCAATTTCTCTGTGTATACATTTGCCTATCCTGGTCCTTTCATGTTTGTGTGTTATGGCTTAGATCTAAAATGTTCCCCTAGATTTTTATGTGTGGAAGGAAATGGGATCTTGGGGACCCTATATTCATCAATGGGTGCAGCCATTGATGAGTTCATAAAGTGTAGGCTGTTAGGAGGTAGGGCCTGGTTTAATGTGAGTTACCAAGGGTATGACCTGAAAGGATTTATTCTTGTCTCCACTTCCCTACTCTCCCTGTCTCTCCCTCCAGATTGGCCCTCTGCCATCCAGTTCCTTCCTTATAGTCAGCTATCCATGAACTAAAACTATGCCAAAATAAACCTCTGCTCCTTTAAGTTACAAGTATTGTGTATTTTGTCACAGTGGCAGGATAGTAACTAAGACACTATGAAGTCATGCAATATGTATTTTTGTGTGACTGGCTTCTTTCACTTAGCATCATGTTTTTAAATTTTATCAGGTTGTGTCCTCTTTTAGGATGTAATGAACAATGCTTCTGTGGACAGTCTTGTACAAGGTTTTTGTCAACAGTTGTTTTCTTTTCTCTTGGATATGTACAGTACCTGATAATAGGAATGCTGGATCACATGGTAACTCTGTTTAACATTCTGAAGGACTGCTAGAATGTTTTTCAAAGTACCTCTGCCATTTTCCATCCCTGCCAGCAAAGTACAAGGGCTTTAAGGTTACCAGTGTGTCTTTTCTTTACTCCTCTAGAATATATGCCTCTATTACTTTTCAGTGTATTTTCTATAACTTACCCAGCGTTACTATTTACCTTCATAGTTTGAATCTTCAAACCAGTCACCCTCAAAGATTGTGACTGCCTGAATTGAAAAACATGATGCCTGTCCTAAAGAAGGTCAAATATGGAGAAAGATAATTAAACGAGATGTTACAGTGATTGCACTAAAATCAAGTTTATTGCTAAAGAAAGAAAGAACACCTCATCCAACCTATGTTAAGCAGGAAATACTTCTCCGGATATAAAGCTCAAAGCAAGTCTTGCAGAATCGGTAGGAATCAGCCCTTATAAAGAGAGACATGCGTGTGCACCAGATGAAAGTACAAACACTTCTGTTTGTTTTTCCTTGCCTTGGAACTGTAGAGGTAAAAACATTTTGTAGGTTGGTATAGTGGAAGCAGAAATAGTATGTGAGAATGTGGCAGGAGAAAATGTATGTAGGGCAGGAAGATGAAGAGTTTTGTAAAACTGTGCTGAAGGATTTGAATTCTATTTCAAAAGGAATAGAAAACTTCTGAATTGCCAAGTCAAGGTTGAAGAGAATTACTTCAGCAGAAGTGTGGAGAATGATTATTATTTAGAAGAAAGATGGCCAAGATTGTAAACAGAAACCAATTAGAAGACGTGAAATAACCAGAATGAGGCCTGAGCCAAATGCATCTATGAAGTTGGCAAAGAGTATTTAAAAGGCATGTGGACAACCAAAAAGAAAGAACAATGTGTTCCGGGGTTCTGAAGCTACTCAAAGAGGTAGGCAGTTCAAAAGGAAAATGATGCATTTCGTGAGAAGAATGAAACACTAAAATGTGGCATCTTTGTCTATTTGAGAAGCTAAAACAAAATACGAGGTATCTTATAAAAACAAGCATTTCTCATGTCTCGGGAGGATAGAAAATCAAAAGGCAAGATCCCAGCAAATCTGCTGTTTGGTGAGGGCCTATTTTTTTATTCATAGGTAGCATGATGCTGTGTCTTCAAACAGAAGTAAGGCAGCTTTCTCGGGTGTTCAATTTTTTTTAATTTTAAAGAGAATAAAACCAAGCAAAATAAAACAGAATAAAGCCAATTAAAATAAATCAGTGTAAGTGATACAGGACTTCAAGACAATAGGAAATCAACAATAGTTACCAAAATGTCTCTTACTGTCTTCAAAACAGCTACCAATACCTTCAGACATAGTAATAATCAAACAATGGAACAGAATAGAACCATTAAAAACAAAACAATGAATGCAATAAAGGACTTCAAAACAAGACAATAGTAAATCCAAAATGGCTACCATAATATATCTTGTTATCTTTAAATTAGCTGCCCATGCCATTGGCTATAATAAAATCAAAACAAAACAGAATAAAATCCAACCCAGCAAAACAATGAAAATGATACAGGACTTCAAAACAAAATAATAGGGAATTAACAATGGCTACCATCTTCAGAAAGAGATCTCCCATTGATGCTACATTGCATATAATTATCCTTTGAATAGTTGGTTGTATTACTGACTTTAGACCTGCAAAGTCTGTGAAACAAAAAATTACAATCCTTAAATTGTATTTTATCTCAGTAGCTATCATTGCAGCCTGTGTCCCTCCAGATCATCCCATAGCTTTCAACAGGAGAAGATGGGTGGTTGGCTCTTCTTGTTTACCAGCCTGTGTGCCAAAAGGGCTGACATCTGGCTCTCCCACACACACCAGTGGCCCACACATGGTGTCAATTTGCATGGAGGGCTTCCTTCTTACTAATATCTTACTGTGCTTCCCCACAGTCTCAAATGGCACTGACTAATGGGAAAAGGCTGGCATATGACTGTCCCCTCAGTGGCCTGCATGTGGCATAGATTCACAGGACTGGGGCATTCTTTAATAATAATAAGGGCACTAATCTCACCCATGACCAAAACAGCTTCCAAAAGACGTTATCTCCTAAGACATTGGTGTTTTAATTTCAACATGGGTATTTAGGAGTAAATCAGTATTCAGACTATAGTTAAATAGATTGTAGTAATTTTAACTTAATACCATTGTACAGTAGTGCATTGGTTCATGAAATCAAAATTGAATGGTTAGGTTTAATGTTGACCTGATGGAAAAATTTGATTGGGCTCTCATCCAATTTGGTTTGTGAACAGAACTGTGGAAGGGATTAAGCTCATTAACTTAAGTATGTAGTTTATATGCTAATACAGACACCACAGAAGTAAAATGGACTCCACTCAAAATTTAGATCATTTTCCAAGATTTAGGACACAACACATGAACAAAGAATGTGTAAGGTTTATTAGTCATATAATGAGACTTTCTAGGAAGTGTAAGGCAGACTTTCCCAGCTGGCCTTAGAATGACTCAGAGTAGAGGAAAAGACTTTTAAATTTTTTTTTTAATGGCTAGGATATAAAGGTAAAACTTCCAATACAGAGTGTGGAGCTTATGTGGTCTGAGTCTCTTACTGGCACCAAAATAGCACCCAGCTGTATTATCAGCTTACCCAGGTAAAGAGGGAGAAGGGTATAAGGATTAAAAGTTGTTACCAGTTAAATATCAAACAATGAAGTAAGGGTTACACAGCACCCCTTCCCAATGTCAGCAAACAGATCTGCATAAGATGAGAAGCACCCTCTCTCATAGGAGCAACCAGACCCCCGCCAGAACCACAGCATTTCCTGATGCAAGAATATGACCACCCACCAACTTCAAGCCTGCTTTACATTTTACTTTCCCATGCATAGGGCAACTTGTTTCTAGATGGAGACAATGCCCAAGGACAAAAGGAAACAAGCAGACCACAAGACTTCAGACAGTAAGTCTGCACCCAACTTGAACCCCAGCCTGCAGCCTACATCCAACAGAGACCAGGGGACTGATTACATTTCCCATATACTAATGAGACCAAGGGCATACCTTGGTTTGGACAATAACCACAGTCTTAAGGAATAGACAGAGGGGAGTCAAGTATGGGAAAGGCATCTGAAAAACCCATAGGCCCTAAAGCTAGGCATAGAAATCATGACAATTGGATTCCAAGACTGCAGTTCTTGGAAGGAAACCACTCACTCAATAATGCAGAATTTTTTTTCTTTCACTTAACCTTTTTATGCTTTTTCTATGTTGTATAGTTTTTATATTTGCTTCATCAGGTTTTTGAGGAGGTTGGCAATTTCCAATTTTTTTCTCTTTTGATTCTCTGCATTTCTCTTTATTAGAATTTCAACAGACTTTTCATCACAAATATCAGGGCAGCTTGGAGTACAGTGTTTCAAGCCCTAAAAGAAAACACTCCAAACCAGGGTGATAGATCCTACAAAACTGTCAAAATTGATGGAGAAATGAGGCTATTTCATAATAAAGACCACCTTGAGAAATTCATGACCACCAAACCAAGACTCCCTAAATAGTCCTGAGTCTATCCTAGAAAAAGACAATAAAACCAACAATACCAAAATGTCTAAAAGGATGACTACCCCAGGCAGAGAAAGCAAGAAAGCATTGGGAGTCAGGGAATAAACACAGAAAATAATTCAGTGACAAGATAATACTTCTCAGTAATAACTCTGAGTGTGAATGGGCTCAATTCCCCAATCAAAAGACACAAGTTGTCAGGCTAAATCAAGAAACAAAACCTGGTGGTATGATGTATACAAGAAACACATTTAAAGCAAAAACTCATAACTAAAAATCAAAGGATGGAAAACAATATTGCATAGAATAGAAATTCCCTCAAAAAGCAGGTGTCCTTATCCTATATTCAGACAAAGTGAACTTTAAGTAAGAACTGATCAAAAGACACAATAAAGTCACTATATATTGGTAATGGAAACCATCCAACAGGAAGCAATAACAGTTACAATGGTACTTCAGCCCATGAACTTTATTCTGTAATTTTGGAAAAGATGGATATGTTTGTGTTTCTGTGGGAAAGATGACTGCAATCATGTTTGTTACCCAATGCAGAGTTTGCAAAGACAGAATTTTGCCATATGCATATGTTTGTGAACCAAATTGTTTGCAAAGGTGTTCCTGAACCAAGGTACCACTATATTAACATACATGCACTGAACAGTTGGTACACCCAACTTCATAACAAAGATGTTAGGATATAAAAGACCAGATAAACATAAATACAATTATAGTTAAGAACCTCATTGCCCCATTATAACAAGTAAACAAATCAGCTAGCAGAAACTCAACAAAGAAATATCAGAATTGAACCAAACCTTCAAACAATAGATATCTAAAGTGTGTTCCACTCAACAGTAAAATAAACATTCTTTTCAGCAGCATATACAACTTTCTTTAAAATACACCACATATTGGTCAATAAGGCAAGCTTAAGTAAATGTAAAAGATTTGAAATTATACCATGCATATTATCAACTCCTACCACAATTAAGCTAGAAATTGATAACAAAAGAAAACAGAAATTATGGAAATGTATGGAAAATAAACAATACATTCTTAAAAAAAAAGATTGAGTTCTAATTCTAGAAACAATAGAGTTTCTAAAGTTAGATGATAATGCCTATGCAATGCACCAAAATTTAAGGCCCACCATGAATGCTGACCTAACAAGGAAGATGATAGCTGTGAATGCCATCAAAAAAATCAAGCAAGTCTAAATAAATAACAGTGCACTTTAACATTATAGAAAAACCAGAAAATCCAAAACCAAAGCAAGTATAAGGAAGAAAATTATAACAGTAGAAATCAATGAAATTGAGACCAAACAAAAATTATAAAGAATTAATGAATTGATGAGTTGGGTCCTTGAAACAATAAACAAAATAGGAAAAACTACACCTCAAGAAGCATCCTCCGCCATGCTGATCGGTAAGAGGCTCAGCCAGAAGAAAAACCATGTTTTCTAGCTGGTACACAAGCTGAAAAATTAGAAGCGTATCCCAATCCCCAACCCCCTCCCCCTAACCTGCACTGATTCAGAGGACTCGGTGTGATAATAGCAACTGAGCGGAAGGCTATAGCTTGATGTTTGTGTTGTTTGGTTGACTGCAGGCCTGGGGCTTGTGATTTGGGCATCTATTTGGAGAATGGCAGTGTTCATTGTAATGACTGTGGGGCTATATTGTCTTGTTTTTGAAATCCGATTTTTTGTTCCATTTTATTGTTTTGTTTTATCCCTGTGTCTGGTAACCTGACCAATTATTTTTAAGATAACAATATACAGTATTGTTTGCATTGTTTGGTTTTGTTCTAATTTATTCAAAGCTATGTTTTGATTTATTCAAAGCTATGTTTTGATTGGTTTTATTTTGTTTTGTTTGATTTTTCTGACTGATGATATGGACAACTATTGTGCAGATAGCAAAATATATTATGGTAGCCATCATTGATTTCCTTTTATCCTATTTTGAAGTTCTGTACCACTTTCACTGCTTTGTTTTGACTGGCTTTATTCTTTTTGTTTTGTTGGGTATTCCCTTTAAAATAATTTTTTAAAAGCTCAACAAAACAGGCAAACCTTTATCCAATCTTACCAAAAAAAGAAGTGCAAAGATCCAAATCAATATAAATTAGAAAAAAATGTGACATCACAACTGAAACTGGTGAATTCCAGAAGATTGTTAACAACTACTTTTGCAAACCTGTATGCCAATAAATTGGACAATTCAGAAGAAATAGATAGATCCCTAGATAAATATGACTTACTAAAATTGAACCAAGAAGATTTAAAAACCCTGAAAAATCCAATAATAGTGAGATTGAAGAGCTAATTAAGAAAAAAATACCTACCAACAAATAGAAGCTCACATTCTACAAAAATTTCATAAACTTTCTAATGCCAATATTCCTCAGACTATTTAATGAAATTGAAAAAGTCATTCCTGGAAGCTCCTATTACCTGATTCCAAAATCAGGCAATTATCCAACTAAAAAAGAGAACTACAGACCAATCTCCTTAATGAATATAGATATAAAAATCCTCAACAAGATACTGGCAAATGCAATACAATGAAACAAAAAAAAAATAGTACATCATGACCAATTAGGCTTCATTCCAAGGATGTGACAATGGTTCAATATATTCAAGTCAACAAATGTAATATGTCACATAAATATAGAAAGAGAAACAAGACAAAAAAACATGTTTATCTCAATAGTTGCAGAAAAAGAAACCTGACAAAATCCATCATCCTTTCATGATAAACACATTGAAGAAAATAAGATATATAAGGACCTTATCTCAATCTCATAAAAACCACTTATGGCAAACTTATTCTCAGCATCATATTAAATGGGGAGAAACTGAAGGCTGTCCCTCTAAATTCAGGAACAAGACAAGCATGTCCATGATCATCACACCTTTTCAACATGGTATTCAAAATGCGTGCAAGAAAAAGAAATAAAGTGGACATAGATAGAACTGGAAGAAATCAAGTTATCATGATTTGCAGATGATATAATCATCTATATAGAAGGCCATCAAAATACTCTTAGAATTAAGAAACAAATTCAGTAATGTACCAGGGTACAAAACACACAAAAATCAATAGGATTCATGTGTACTAATAATGAAGTTCCTGTCTTACTTTTTCATTGCTGGGACAAAATACCCCACACACAATCTCAAGGAGGATTTACTTTGACCAACAATTTGCAGAAAGTTCAGTGCATAGTCATCTGGCTCCATGACATGGCAGAGGAGAAGCAGCTCATAGCATGGCAGATAGGAAGCAGAAAGAGGGATGAAGTGAGGAGGGAAGAAGATAGACCTTTCCTAGCCACAACTCTAGTGATCTACCTCCTTCAATCAGACTTCACCTCCCAGATCTCATTTATCTATCAATTCATCAGTGGACTAGTCCACTGATAAGTATCATGCCCCCATAATCCAATTACCTCCCAAAAGTCTCCCCTATGAGAACATGAGGGTTTGGGGAAAATATTGAGATATAAACCATACTACTCACTGAGAAAAAGAAAAATTGGAAAAAAATACCATTCACCAAGAAAAATTAAAAATTTAGGAATTTACCTGAGGAAGAGAAAGGACTCTACAATGAAAACTATAGCCATCTGAAAAGGGAAATTAAAGAGCAAATAGAAAACGGAAAACTATGCCCTGTTCCTGGATAGGCAGAACTAACATCATCAAAATGGCATTACTTCCAAAATTGATATTAAGATTTAATGAATTCAAAATCGAAATACCAACAGCATTTTTCATGGTGCTAGTGAAAACCACCCTCAAATTTACATGGAACCTTAAGAGACCCAGAATAGTAAAATTAATGCTGGATAAAAAGAACAAAGCAAGAGGCAGTCCAATCCTGGACTTGCAGTCGAATTATAAAGCTTTGTGATAAAAACAGCATGGTACTGGCAAATAAAAAAGACATGAAAATCAATAGAACAGAATAGAGGATGCAAAAATAACCATAAGTACATTCAATTATTTCATCCTTCACAAGGGGGACAAAAACATACACTGGAAGAATGATAGCCTCTTTAGCAAAGGGCATTGGTAAAACTGGCTATTTACATGCAGAAGATTGAGCTACAGCCTTATGTTTCACCATGTGCTAAACTAAAATAAAAATGAATAAAAGAAGTAAATGTTAAAACACAAAGACAACCTGATAGAAGACAAAACAGCTAAAATTCTTGAGGTTGCTGGTGTGGGCAAGGATTGTTTGAACAGAACCCTGGCTGCACAGGGAATAGTTCCAAGAATCAACAAATGGAATCATAGTAAATTAAAAATATTCTGCACAGCAAAATAAAAAACAGTGAAAATACAGCCTGCAGAATGGGAAAAATTTTGCCACTATGCTTGAGAGGACTAATAACTAAAAAAGAATTAGACTCCTCCCAAAATAAAAGATCCAATCAAAAAATAGGCAAGTGAAATGAATAGATACTTCATAGAAGTACAAATGACTAATAAATACATGAAGAAATGCTCATTATTGCTGGCTGTTATGGTTGTTACATTGTGCCAACTGAGAAGTTTAACTAAGAGACTCAGCAGGGAGGCAGGATCCTTACTTTGTAAATATCTTCATACTTTTTTTCCAGGGAGGGCACAGAGATTTTGTGAGTACTACACCCACCATGGAGGGGGAGTGATCTATCTACAATATAAGTGAAAAGAGGTTCATTTCCCCCTTTTGCTCTGGCTGCTTTAGCTGGCTGCTGCCTTCAAGTGTTGTCCTGTGCCATGCCACCCTGCCTTGGAGCCAGCTGATTATGGACTAAAACCCCTACAAACAGTGAGCTAAATAAACCTTTCCTTCCTTCATTTTGGGTGTTGGGTAGTTTTTCCCAGCAATGAGAGAAAAGTAACCAAGACACTAGCTATTATAGAAACACAAACTGAAACAACACTGAAATTTAATCTTACCCCAGAAAAAATGGCCATCATCCAAAAAAAAAAAAAAATACTAATGAAGCTGTGGTGGAAAAGGAATCCTTCTATACTAGTGCAAATGTAACTAGTACAACCACTTTGAAGATCAGAATGGAGATCCTGCAAAAACACTGAAACTAGAAATTGAATTTCACTTAGCTATTTTCCTTCTAAGGATCTTCCCCAGAGAGTTAAACACATAATATTGTAGCAATACGTCCATGATGAATTAAGATACCATACGTACATGTTCCAATTCCCCGCGAGGAATATAAACATTATGTACTACAAATATGTATTAATGAAGCATATAATTTAAGCTGGAATCAGACTATTTATTGCAAATCTTTAGATCTAGTATTTCTAAACTCTAGTCAGAAGAATAACACAGTTGCTATACCCTTTAGCAGTCATGGTGATGAATGCTGAAGTTACCTTCCCAACATTTATTCTACTCTCCCCAAATTACAGCATACACCTAAGAGATTTTGGTGAAATTAACCTCACCTTTGTCCCAGGAGTTAGTCCAACTGGGGTAATCAAATCACCTGACATGGTACATGACCACAAGAAATTGTTTAGGATTGAGTAATTAATTCAGCATGCAGCACAAGACGTTTGCCACACAACTGTGGGGTGCAGCTCAGCTTCTCTCCTTTAATGTGAATGAGAGTCCACACAGCCCTAGTGGATGACAGTAGTCATCCTGCAACCAAGAAAAAGAAAGAGCCTGTGCATAGATAAAGGACACTATGAATGTTGTGAAAGCCTTTCTGGATGCTCTTCCAATGAGATCAGTGTGAATTACATGCTACTTATAACCCACTTACAAAATTTCCATTCTATAGAGGATACATGAGCCCTGTCTTCTCACTATTTTGTAAATCGTTGTTGAACACCATTTGAGTTTTACAACTTACCTTAATTCATAACTGGAAAAGAATCTTTTCTTAATGTCTGAGAAAGTATGGATTGCTTTTATTGTTATCTCAGGGCCTAATACACAAAAGAAAGTCTAAGCCACAGGAAAAGAAAAGCCATGATTTCACCCAAATAATCATTATAATATATCAAAAGAAACTAATTTTCCTGATAAGTCGCCTGTTAACTGTGATTCCTGAAAACTAACTGAGAACAATGATGACAGAAGGTAGAAAGCCTGTGTAGCCACACTATTTCATTTATTCTTCATAAACAAACAATGTGTATCTGTGAGATTATACTTTGTAAAACCTTTGAAAAATCAACGGGGCAATATATTTTATATCTGGGTTAATTTTAACATCTAAATTATTTACATAATTTCAAATGGCCAATTAAATACCATATTTCTGGTTTTCAAGTACTACCCTCTGATCATACATACTACAAAATCAAAAAGCAAGTTAGGTTTTATATCCTCATTAAACTATTTTAATGTTTCTTTAGAAGTTACTTTGCAATTTTTGCAGATATAGCAAGTAGAGAGCTCTGGGCAGAAAGCCATGAAAGAACTGCTGCATCAAAGAAGATAAATTGAGTTTTAAACTAAACTTTTTCAAAATTTTTGGTGCACCACAAGATTAGCACATCATGAGAAAACTCTGAAGTTTGAAAAATGGAGTTTAAAAGAACATAGTTGAACCCTAAGCAGCATTCACTTGAGAGTTTGGTCACTCTTTTTAGCCGAACAGAAAAAGCACAGTGTTATATATGAACAGTGGAAGTCTCTTCTGTTTATTTCTCTTTCATTAGGTTATGAAATTTATGTCGCATTTCAAACAGCATAGAAAAAAGTGATCCTAAGATCTGAGAGAAAGTTGTCCTATTGAGACCAATTCACCCTGCTTATTTGATATATTAAAGATTTTATCTAAAACTTAAAATATAGATAAATAAAAGTCAAATCAAAATTTTCTTCAATATAAATGTTTTATAAGTTGTTAAATTTTTTTATTTTATGGAAAAAAGTAAAAAAATTTCATAACAAAATAATAGACTAATAATATGCATGGTATCATCATTAATTGATCTGAGTACAATGTATGGATATAAAAATTTTTCTAATTGGTATTAGCACAAACCTTCCTTTTCAGTGAACTAAGAGACACATAGTATAAGTGACTTGCCTTTTTTCCCTTTTCCCTTCAGTCCTTTCCCTTTCATCCATCCTAGTTCTTTTGTCCTTTGAAAGAACTTCTTCCAATTTTGCTATATCTATTGTACATTTTAGACTTTATTTACTCTTTCAGTTTCTCACAACAGGGAAACAATATGATGTTTACATATGTGAGTCTGATTTATTTCACTAATGAGTATGGTCTCAACTTGCATCCATTTAACTATAAAAGCCTCAAATTTATCCTTCTTCATGACTGAGTAGAAACCATCATATAAAAAGAATACACCTTTTTAGCACACCTCAGTTGATGGATATTGTGCTGCTATAAACATGAATATATGTATATTCATTATACATATATATATATATATATATATATATATATATATATATATATTGCTGTGGAATGATGACTTTAATTCTTCTGAGAAGATACCAGGAAGAGGAATAGCTAGGTAAAATGAGACCTCTAATCATAGTTTTTAGAGGAATCTCTATACTGATTTCCACAGTGGTTGTACAAGTTAACACTCCCACCAATAGTCGAGAAGCGTTCCTTTTTCCCCAAGCCCCTCCACCATTTGTTATTTGGGAATATCTTGATGATAGAAGTTTTTTCTGGGATGAGATGGAATCTCAGTGTTCCTTTAATTTGCATTCCTTAAATGACCAATAATGTTGAACATTTTTTCATATATCTATTTGTCATTTGAATTTCATCATCTGAGAAATGTGTATTCATTGCAGATGCTCATTTTTAGATTGGGACATTGAATTGGGGAGGGGAATTTGATTTGATTCAATTCTTTATATGTTCTGAAAAGAAGTCTTTTGTCTGAGTGGCAGTTAGCTAAATTTTTACCACTGTGAGTTGTCTTAACTGTTGATTTGCAAAAGCTTTTTAATAAGATCAGATCTGAGTTGTTGATTCTTTGAAGTATTTCCCATGCATTTTAGATTTCATTCAGGAACTCTTAGCTTAGACCTATGTCTTCAAGATTTTTACCTACTTTCTCTTCTAGTAGACTAGGTGTTTCTGCTTTAATACTTAGATCTTTGATCCATTTTTAGTTTAGTGCATGGTGATAAACGAGTCTAGTTTTAGTCTTTGGCATATATAGAGCCAGTTTTTCCAGCACCATTTATTAAAGAGGCTATCTTTCTTCCAGTGAACATGTTTAGCTAATTTGTCAAAGATGAGGTGACTGAGTGTGTTTGTAGTTGTGTCTGCATCTTCTAATCTGTTCCACTGATACTCAAGTCTGTTCATTTGCTGGTACCATGCTGAAATTATCACAGTAGCTTTGTTGTATAATTTCAAGTCAGGGATTGAGATGCCTCGTACTTTGCCTTTGTTGCCCAGAATTGCTTTTACTATTCTAGGTCTTTTCTGTTGCCAAATGAATTTTAGTAATGTTTTCTCAAGTTCTGTGAAGTAAGCTAATGATACTTTGATTGGGATTGCACTAAATTTGTGTAACAATTTTGGGAGTATGGCCATTTTCACTGTGTCAGTCTTTCCTATTCATGAGCAAGGGATATCTTTTCATTTTCTGATACTTTTTGCAATCTTCTTTTTAAGATTTCTGTAGTTTTCAATGTATAGATCCTTTACTTCATTTGTTAGGTTGACTTCTTGACTTCTAAGTATTTCTTTTTTTTGGATGCTACTGTGAAGGGTGACTTTTCCCTAATTTCTCTCTCAGTGAGTTTGTTGTATACAGGAATGCCATTGATTTTTGAGTGTTGACTTTGTATCAAGCTACACTACTGAACTTGGTTATTAAATCTAGAAGCATTTTGGTGGAGCTTTTGGGGTCTTCTATGGAGAGTATCATGTCATCTGTGAATAATGATAACTTTTATTCCTATCCTTATTCTCTCTCTCTCAATCTTCCTCTTCCACCCTCCCTCTCTCCCTCCCTCCCTCCCCCCTAATTTCTCTGGCTAATATTTCCAGAACTATATTGAATAGGAGTGGTGATAGTGAATGTCCTTGTCTTTTTTTTTACTTTACAGTGAAAACTTTACTTTACAGTGAAAACTTTACTTTACAGTTTTGTCCATTCAGTATGATGTTGACTGTTGGTTTGTCATAGATGACTTTTATCAGATTGATGTAAAGACCATCTATTCAAATTTTCTGTAGGTTTTACCATGAATGGGCATTGGGACTTGTCAAAAGCTTTTGTGCATCTATTGAGACGATCGTGTGATTTTTGTCTTTGGCTCATTTCTTGATTTGCATATGTTAAGCAATCCCTGCATTCCTGGGATGAATCTCACTTGGTCATGGTGTATAATCTTTTTGATGATTTGCAGAATTCTGCTTGCTAGTATCTTATTGAAGATTTTTTGATCCATCTGCATGAGAGAGATTGGCCTATAGTTCTCTTTTTTGATTGGGTCTTTTCTCTGGTTTTGATATGAAAGTAATACTTACCTCCAGGAATGAGTTAGAGAGTATTGCTTCCCTTTCAATTTCATTAAAGAGTTTGAGAAGTATTAACATTAAATCTTCTCTAAATTTCTTGTACAATTCATTAGTGAATCCATCAGGAGACCTAGGCTTTTCTTTGTTGGTAAGTTTTTCTTTACATTTTCAATCTCATTGACTGATATTGAGTTATTCAGAATTTTTATAACTTCTTGACTCAGCTTTGGTAATTCATACATATCTAGGAATCTGTGCATTTCTTCTGTTTTACATCTTATGAGAGTAAAGATTTTCAAAGTAGGCATTGGTATTCTTCTGAATTTCCACAGCATCTGTAGTGATTTCAGGTTTTTCTTCATCATTGCATGAATTTGAATCTCTTCTTTCCTTATTTCCATAAGATTGGCTAAAGCATATCAATTTTACTTATTCTTTCAAAGAACCAACTCATTGGTTCTTTAATTCTTTGCATTGCTTTCTTACTCTCAGTTCTGTTGATTTCTGCTCTGATTTTTATAATTTCTTCCTTTGTATGGGCTTTGGCCTTGACTTGCTCTTCTTTTTGTAGATGCTTGCAGTGCAATATTAGATTATTCATTTGTGCTCGTGTTTTCTTGGTGTGAGAATTCACTGCTATAAATTTCCCTTTTAAGATTGCTTTCTTTGTATCCCACAGATTCTGGTATTTGCCTTTTCATTTAATTGTAGATAATGTTTAATTTCTTCTTTAATTTCATCTGTGATCCATTGGTTGTTCAGGATGGTGTTATTTAATTTCCATATGTTTATGGAGGTTTTGTGATTTCTTTTGCCAATAATTTCCAGTTTCATTGCACTAAAGTCGCATGGTATGAAAAGGGTAATTTTGATTCCTTTAAATTTACTTAAGTATGTCATATGGGCTAGTACATGGTGAATTTTAGAAAATGTCCTATGTGCAACTGAGAAGAATGTGTATTCTGATATTGTTGACTGGAACATTCTATAAACATCTAAGTCCATTTGTTCACAAGTTTGGTTCAGTTCTGATATTTTTTACTGAGTTTTTTTCTGGTTGATCTATCTGTTTGTGACAATTAGGTACTAAGGTCCCACATTATAGTTGCATTATTGCTTATTTGAATTTTCATGTCTATTAATATTTGTCTTATATAGTTGGGTGCTCCTGTATTTAGTACATACATATTTATCTCTTCCTGTTGAAGTTTCCCCTAACAAGTGTGTAATGACCTTCTGTATCTCTTTTCTCATCATTCTTGCTTTGAGGTTCATGTCATTTTCAAATAGAATAGCTACTCCTACTTTTTTGTGAGCTCCTGTTGCATGGAGTATTGTATACTGTCCATTAACTTTCATTATATGAATTTCTTTTTGAGTTAAATGTTTTTCTTGTATACAGTGTATTGTTGGATTTTTTTTTTTCTTTATCCATTCTGCTAGTCTGTTTCTTTTCATTGGTGAATTCAGGCCATTTTCCTTGGTAGCTAAAATTGATATGTATTGGCTTATCTTTGTCATGTTATTTTCCTTCTGTTGGTTCTCCATTTTTCCCCTTCCATTTAATTATTTGTTCTGCCTGGTGATTTCTTTTGTTGTTCTTTGAACTGTCATCATTTTTACCTCTGTCTAGAATATCTTTTAGTACTTTTTGTGGGGTTGGTTTGGTGGTCATGAATTTCTTCATTTGTTCTTTGTCATAGAAGTAGCTTATTTCTCCATTAATTTGAAAGTTAATATTACAGGTTATATCAGTCTGGGATGGAAGTTGTTTTCTTCCAGGACTTGAAATGCTTCACTACAGGCATTTCATGACCTAAGAGTTTGTGTTGAGGAGTATGCCATGATTCAGGTGAGCTTTCCTTTATAGGTGATCTGTTTCTTCTCTCTAATGGGGTATAATATTCTGTTCTTGTGCTGAATTCCTGGGATCTTGATTATTACATTTCTAGGTGTAGATTTATTTTGGTTATGGCTAGTTGGAGTCTTACTTACCTCACTTATCTGTATGTCAGATTCTTTTCCCATGGTTGGAATTTCTGCTATTACTTCTGTAAATAGTCTTTTTATGTTATTTGTTTTGACTCTTACTTTTCTTCATTGACACCTATTAGTCTTATTTTCTTTGCATTATCTTGCAGCTGTCAAATTTTGATTTCCTGATACCTTGCTATTTTTAAGAAATCTTTCCTTTCTTGATCACTAGGCGCCACCCTATCCTCAAGGTGTGAATGGTCTATCTTCCAATTTGTTCAAGTGCTTTTGTCAGCTTTCAATGGAATTTTCAATTTCCTGAATATCTGTTTGAATATGTATCAAGTATTCTGCTCCCTTCCTATGGTTTTCATTCATGGTTTCCATCATTTTCCTATGGTCCTGTATTTTTTAAGTCTATTTCTACTCTAGATTTGCTAAACATTTTCTTTATTTTTGTTGTTGTCCCTGTGAGATTATTTCTGATCTGATGTCTTCTATAGCCTTATGGATTTGTTTCTTTACCTGGGTTGCTCTCATTTCAGAAATTTCATGAATGTGTCTTCCATTTTCCTCTATCTGTTTTTCTCTTGAACTTGTTCTGTGTAGGCTGGAAATCTGAGGTTGCATTTTGCTTCTGTGTCTTTTCATTTTTTTATTTCAAAAATTTTTATTTTGTTTTCTATGTTGATCCTTGTAAGTTTTTATAGTAGTTCTCTTTATCACCAGTATCAAGGCCACTCTAGGAAATGTCTGTTCTTCAAGGATGTCCTTTGTATGTAAGAGGTTCTTAGTTTCTGTGTGCCCCATGATCCTACATTTTGAGTTAACTAAGAGTGTGGTATTAGTATCCATTTGCCTTGTCCCCATTTCTTTGGTCTGGAGTGTGTTATTACCCCAAAGCTTCCCAGTATTGCTACAGAAATGAGAACAACTGATTACAATGGATCAGACATTCTAATTTGTATAATTATCAATTAGAAACTGACAAATTGTGCTATTATTTTGTACCTTAGACCAAAAGATAAAAATCTGAAGTTATATAACACAACTGATTATAAATTGGGAGCTTTTATGAAAAGTGTTTCCCCTTAGTAGAGTAGTTTTACCCTATGGTGGGTTAATTTAAGAAGGATAGTGGATAAAGCAGAGATAACTGAAAAGTAGAAGCAAAGCTGGAGTACAAAGAATGATCATGCAAGCTTTTGGAAGTAGAAAAGAGGTCATAAGAGAAAGAATTAAGGAGTAAGCAAGGGATTATCAAAATTGACCAGAAAAATTAGCCTGTTCACTCATATGAAAACATAACTAAGTCTGGAGGGATAAATTAAGGAAAGAGGAAAAGAAGACATTAGATTAGATTAGATTAGATTAGATTAGATTAGATTAGATTAGAACAAAAATACACATAAAAGACACTAAAATAAAAAAAGAGAAGGAAACGCAAGTGATGAAAGAAAAAATAAAATGAAATAAAGTAAAATAAACGAAATGTCCACCAAGAGCCCCAAAATTACTAGATGACTCTGCAGTAGAGTTTATACTGGATTTGAGGATGATCTTGGCCTCCAGATGTAGGGGTCTGGAGCCCTTGTTATAAATTATTCTGGAATACATATATATCTTCTACATAAAATCTTTTTCATTCTACACTATTTCATTCTACATGCCCACCCCAAACTCATTTACTGTGTCTACTTTTGGTGATTATTTGAAAGCTTGATTTTAAGTCTCCAGCCCAGTATTATTTTTTGAGCTCAGAATAGATTTTATAACTTCCTATTAAGTATGTACCTAGATGTCCCATAGGAAATTAAAACTCACCAGTTGTAAAGCAAACTCATCTGTCTCCCACGAATTTATCCGACCTCCTGGCTTAATTGCTTTTACAAGTACCTGCATTAGTTAGGACACTAGTTTCCATGACTTTAGCAAAATAACAGTAACATAAACAAAGTAAATCTTTGGTTTTTTTCTCACATTATAGCACAAGCATAGGCAATCCAGAGCTGATATGGTGGCATTATGGAAATGACCCAGCCTCCCTACATCTTTATTGTTCTCTAATTTTTTATGTATGACTTCTTTCCCATGGTCTCATAAGGTGTTCTAGCTCTTATCATCACATCTTCTTTGAGCTGGCAGGAAAAGTGAAGAGGTAAGATGTAGACATAACTGACTTTTAAGAGGAGGACACACATTTTACATGAACTTGTATACATTGCCACATAGTCATACCCAGCAACAAGAGAAGTCAAGAAAAATCTTTTTTGGCTGGGCAACTTTTTGTCCTGTTAAATCTCAGAGATTCTTTCACCAAGAAGAGGATGATACTTAATGGGGAATAACCATTAATTCAAGTCTAGAGCCACAAAAACCTCCTTCACTTTCATTTCTCTATTTACTGCTGCTATGGCCTTTTTAATACATATACATATCATTTATATGTTATATATAAGTACATATTAATGGTATACTTTAGATTATCGTGTCATATTTATGTATATTTTAACTCTATGGTTATATAGTTTTATGTCCATATAGTGAACCTTAAATGATTTCTGACCCTGTAATCTGAGCTAATAAAGAATAAACAAAACAAAAGTTCACATGCTATGTACCTAAGACCATGTTAGTTCACTATAAGAAAATAAATTGACTCTAATAAAAATACCGTATCTAGCAAAGTCACTACCATTAAGGCTAATATTCAGTCGAATTGGAGGTAATCTCTATTCATTCTCCAGGATCCATTCCATTTTTTCATGACTCAGACTAGCAAATCAAGTGGAAATATGGATAAAGGATCAAATAGACCACCACCCCTGCATCCTTTAGTTCCAGAGCCAGCAAACTTTTTCCTGTAAAGGAACTAACAAGCTAATATTTCAGTGTTCACAAGCCACATGGTCTCTGTTGCAATGTGGGGACCCAAAGTCAGCTGAACAAATACTTGACAGAGCTCCATTTTTAACTGCCCTTCAATGCCCCATTCTAACTACAGGATGCCCTTGATTTCTTGCTAGTGCTGTTCTCTCAGTCTCAATGAGATGCCCAACCACTTTGAAAAGTTTAGGTCCATGTGACCCAAGTAAGTTGCTCCGGTCCCTTCGTGGAAGGATTGTGGGAATTGTTATAAGGGATCCTTGTCGTTGCCTCACAGGGTCCATCTTCAGGGTAACTCAACTGCTTCAACAAATAGGTTCCAGGTCTGAAAACTGACTTAAGCCCATAACGTAGGCCCATAAATTGGCCCAAAAACTTGGTTGAACAGCCTACCCTCTACTTTCAGTTACCCATTCTTGATTGCTCCTGCTGCTATAGGCCAACTGATTGTTTTGTCTCTGCTTATTGATTTTGCTCCTGAATTGTCATCTTTTATTAACCTTTTCCATAATTCTGTGGGTCTGGCTGCTTTTCTGATCTTGGTGGTCCATACAGTAATTGAAAACCTCTGGCTTCTGGCATTTAAGTGGCACTATTGGTCTCCTACTGTTTTAGGTTTCTCTTTTGCTTCAAATGTCAAGTTCTATAATAGGCCCTTACTGTCATCTCAGTCTGAAAGAGGAGCAGCAACATTTTACCACACAGTGCTGCTGGTGGACCTTGTACAAAATTATTCACTGTGGCCTTGGTGAAACATGTGGCCTCTGGGCCTTCCTATGGAAAACTTCCATCTCACAGCCTTGCAGCCTTACTTGTACAGGAGACCTGAACATAGATTGAGATAATTTGGGGTGCAAGATGTTTGTTAGTCACCAAAGATTTGACAGGAAGAGAAACGAACAATGGTAGGACAGAAGAAGAAGCTATAATGTGATGCAGATTAAACACAGCTTCAGCCAACCTGGAAGAAAGCTCTGAAAAAATGTTCTGTCAGAAGTAAAGATGACCAGGCCTTTGTATTCCTACTTCCCTCATTCACCAAGTGTAGACAGCACTGGAAAGATGGGACCTTGGGAAAGATGGCTCTCTACATTCACATGGATATTTGTAGCAGTTTTATTCACAATTTACAAGGCTTATAAAATCAAGAGGCTCACATTAGTAGTGGATAAGGGAATTATGATATATCCAGACAATAATATATTATTTAACACTGAAAAAATGAGTTGTCAAATCATGAAAAGACATGAAGAAAACACAAACGCATATTCCTATGTAAAGAAAGTCAACAGGAAAAGGGCTACATACTGTGATTACAACTGTGTGATATTCTGAAAAAAGGAAAACTGTGGAGACGGTAAAAATATCAGTGTTTGCCAACGGCTGGGAAGCAGGATGAATAAGCATGGCATTATTTTGCAGGGAGTAAAACTATTCTGAGGTACCACAATGGCAGAAACATACCATTATACATTTATATACATGCTTATTACATACAAATGTATACATTATATATTAAACAAAACCTATAATAAGCACAACATCAAGAATGAGCCCCCACTTAAATTATAGGCTTTGTGTATTGTGAAATGCCACCATCAGTCCCTCAGCTGCAACAAGTGCAACTCTGGTAATAGGAAGAATGTGGTGCATGGGGATGAGTAGTATGTGGGAACTATGTGCTTTCTGCCTTTTCCTATGAACTTAAAACTGTATTCTACAAGGTAAACTTTACTAATTTAAAATAGCTTATAAAGGTCTACGTGAAGATGTTGACATTATAAACAAGTCATTGTAAAGTATGCCATTTATGTTCTGTGGCTTGATGGTTGTCTTTTTTTTATTGGTATTCATCAAAACAAATGTGATATATCAAAAATGAAAACTTTGAATAATAAATTACAGTACTGAACTACATTAATTATCAATCTCTCTACTTTATATATAAAATTTTTATTTCAGAAGGCATTAATACATGACAAAATACAGATATATCCTAATTGATTAAATGGTGACTAAATATAGATTTGCTAAGTATTTAATTAAGGACTAATCTTAATACTGAAAAACTAGATCCTTCGGTTCATAAACGTGATGATTGGGTGTTCATGCCACATGCATGAGATGTGCCTCCTTCAAACTTTGTTACAACATTGGCACATTGCCCATCTAATGTGAAAAAAAATAATGAAAAACTATGGAAAAATAATGCTGTTAATCAGCTTCATAGTATTACTGGAACAAATTGAAATGGATTTGTACTAGCCAGAAGCTCCCTCTCAAGTAGTATCAAAAGTAAAAGTTAAAAACAAACTTAAGCAAAACAAAATTGAGTAAATTATTTCTATTGACAAAAGTCAATTTGATTAGTATAATTTCTTTGTTGGTACTCTTTTAGGTAATACAACTATACAAGAATTGAGTCTAAGTAAAAATATATGGTAATATAAAAGATTAAAATATTATTCACAAATGTATAATACCATTAGAAACATAGAATTTTGCAGTTTAAGAATAGTTAGATGCTATTTTATTTAAACTTTAATTCAGGAATCTACCCATATTTAGACAACAAATCAGCAGAAGCCACAAGAAAGCCTCCCACAGAAGGCATTCTTGTTTGAAAGTAAAATAAACTAGCAGTAAGTAAAAACAAATTTACTTAGCCTGTAAATAGCCTCAGAAAATTAAAAGATTGAATCAAGAAAAGATTTAGTTCTAGCATAATATAAATTTTCAATTATATAATAAAGAACATAAGGGCTGGGGAATACAGTTCAGCATCACAGAGCCTGCCTGACATGTGTAGTTCTGAGTTCAAGTCCCGATACCCACCCTAAGAAAAAGAGCATAAAGAAAATTGCATTTCTATTTACAAGATTCTCAATGATAAATTAGTCGCTTGCATTTTGAAGAGTCCAAATTTTGATATAGGAACTTATTTTTATTTTTATTTTTTTACAGAATATGAACTCTTTTAAACAGTAAAAGAACCACTTATTCTGTATTCCTACAGGTATTTTTCTTTCAGAAGGGAAATTTCTACTTATTTGAAGATCATCCATTACTGATATCACTCTTAAAGAATGTAATCTCCTGAATTTAGGAATAGAATAAGAAAATAACATGTCCTTTTGTACAAATAGTGTAGAAGCTAGTGAAACACCTCATTGGACCCTGGGTTATTTATATTCCTTCTAGAATGTGAGATGTGAGCATTTCCATGTCTATTCTGAAACTTTTCTCATTGATTCAGCCATGGATGGGATTCATTCAGATGGGAATGAATAAGTGAGTAATATCACCCAGCAATATGGCAGTTGTAATATGGTTGGAAACCAGACATACTTGTGGTCTGTCCAAACCAAACACAGTACTTGTAATGTTACTGGATTGGTTATTTGGTTTTTGGCTTTCTCTTTAAGAACAAGAAAGCTCCATATTTTTACAATGAAATGGGACTTGTCAGTGTAGGAGAATTTAGCATATCAATTACTAAGAGCCTGATTTTCCTGTGAACTGAAAAGGATATGTTTGTTACCACTGTTTTAATGCTGTAGTCTGGGAATATTTCAAGGTGCAGCAAAATGTCCAGGTGGAAGTAACTGTATTGTATTTTTTTAAAGCTTGGGTTAGTAAAATTCATTACAACTCTTCTGGATCCATTTCTGGCTAAATGTAGCGGAAAATCTTACCAACTAATGGCCATTTGATGACCTGCATGGAAAAAACTGGTAGACTCAAAAAAGCACACAAAAATTGAGAGAAGTGATCACATCACAAAACGTGACATCATTCTTTGGCGTTAGCTGGCACCCTGAGCCTGGAGAGCGAATTCTACTCTTCCTTCTCCCCTCTGGATTACCCGTGTGACTCACCAGAGGGCAGTGTATAGCAATTGGCTCTACTCATTCCTACAGTTGGCTGTTTCTAAAAGAAAAACCAAGGTCAAATATCTTGATTTGATCACTACATATTATATGTATGTATTCATTTATGACACTGTATGCAAAAAGTAAGTATAAATACTATAGGTAAATTAAAAATTAAAATCCAGAACTAGTCAATAGGCAAGAAATAGGTTATGGAAGTTGTTAAATTTATTCTCTCTGTGCCCCCTACATGGAATTCTTAACACCAATAAATTAATGAGTCACCACATTATATAATGAATTTTTAGTAAATTCTGTTACAGTTTCAAGTTTATGACAGTGATGGTGGGATTACTGAATTCATTCTCTCTTTTAGACGTAAAAATGCATATTGTCATCCAAGGGTGTATAAATTGCCTTCTTTCACATATAACTCCTACACACAGATTATCAGTAAACATTGATTTAATATTTCTATCACTGTAGATAAAGCACTTACAAATTCTTGTAAAGAGCTTGAAATATATCAAAGGATTAAAGTATAAGTGAAACTACATACATATTCAAAATTATATTAAATGGGAGACATAGAAAAGTACTATAAGAATTAAGTACTATAAGAAGGCAGAGGGTTTTGTGGGAAAGTATTTGGGATCTGAGCAGAGTCTCACAATTAAGACAAGCATCTTTGGACATATTAAAGATGATGATAGCATATATCAGATAAAGGAAGTATCATGGACCTGCAAACTTAAAGCACCCAAGGCTATGTAAAAGTTAGTAGTGGGAAATAGTGCTAGGGAAGTAAGTATACATTGTGAATAGGTCTTTCAATGTATTGAATACAAGGCATACTCCACAAACAACTGGCAGTGGGAAGTCATAGGAATAAAAGGTTTGTAGCTATACTGTGTTGTAATCTATACAAAAAATGAATAGCATTGTGTGAGATGAAACACAAAGGTAGTGAGATAAATTGAAAGACTAGTTGAATGATCTTGTAAACTGTGACATTGAAAAAGAGAACAAGTAAGAGATTATAGAAAAGCAAAATTGCTCTAAGAAAAACTAAGTAGCTATGGGTGGGGTGAAGAAGTAATGAAGTCAAAACATCCTGCAGTTTTGTGCTACAGTAGGATGCTTGCTTCATTCATTTAAATATCCAGAAAAAGGGGGTTTACAAAGGAAGTTGATAAATTTACCAAAAACCTTTCATAAAAAATCCTACTCAAAACTTTTATGAAGCTTAATAGTTACTTATTTTTTTCTCAGTTCCAGAGTAATTCAGATGCATTTAAAAGAATCACTACTCCTGAGATCTCAAAAAGGTCTACTAGAACAACAAATGCTTTATTATTAAAATATTTGTTAAAAAATTTAAATGTGAAAATCAAAAAGAAATTGCATATTCAAGGTTAAAAACTTGTATAGAGTATCATGAGGAAAATGAGGTTTGCTATACCTTACTGTTGTCAAAAATTAAGAATTCTCTAATTTTAGTAAACTGAATATCTGTTTAATGAAAAGGAAAGAAAAGCAACCTTTATCCAGTGCACCCATGTTCTATGTATTTTTCTAATAGAAAAAAATAGAATTGTTAAAAAAATCAATATTCTTATTGAAGAAATAAGAATAAAATATGACTTTCTTTAATTTTTTAAAACGTCTTCTACTTATTAACTGAAAAAGACTATGGAGTCCATTTCCTCAAACACATTGTAATGCTTTTTTTCCACAACTTGGTTGACAGTTACAAAACCCAGAGACCAAGCTGTGAAAGAAACTTTTCCAGTTGAAGCATCTGCTTTTGTGGCAATTTTTTCAATCAATCACACTGGAAGTTCTGTAGTTGCCTTGAGTTCATCTGTTAGTTTTTCTGCTCTAATTAAGAAAATGACATAATAAGTGGCAAAGACTTATTTTTTGGCCACTAAAAAAGAAAAAAAAAGTCTAGTAACAAGTTTTCCCTATTTGAGTTCTACAGTCCTACTTTGTTAATCCTTAAATTACCTACTAATCAGATAACTCCTGTTTGTGCTTGTGAACTCTCTAGCTTGGATTTTTTCCCTCTGTATGTGTTCTACATATTAATCATGTTCTCTTTACCCAGGACTGAACTCAGTTAAGTGAGGAAAAGTCGCTATTAGTTTTGTTGTTGCTGCTACTGCTGTTGTTTTTTTAGAACAAAAATAGCCTCCTATTTTGATAGGTCATTGTATTTGACATTTTGATATATGTCTTATCAAATTAGAATTGAAACATTTTTATGCAGTTGATCAACCTCATTTTTCTTAGTCACCTACATCTGTTTATGCATTATAGGAAGCCTTCATGGATTTAGCACAGATAATGCTGGGAACTTTTAGAAAATCAGATCATATCTGATGGGAACAATGGCATCTAATTTAAGAAGTACTCTGAATGCACCAATACTTTAGAAAACAAGGAGAGCGTGGAAATATCAGGAAATACCAAGACTTCTGGTAAGAGGGAAGTTCGCAATTATTGGCTAGTATTCTGATAAAGGAATGAAGAGATTATGAAGGAAATGAGATTATAATTATCCAAAGATGAGAAAGCATAAGAATTTAAAATCGCTGGTTATTGTTTTCCGGGTATTCCTCTAATATATCATCATGCATTTACTTATGAATTTATATACTTACTCATTCAATTGTGGTAAATATACAGAGTATAACATTTATCATCTTAACTATACACTTCAATGGTATTATACACATTGTCATTCACAGCTATCATCACAACCTATCTCCAGAACTCTTTTCATCTTGCAAAACTGAAATTCTGTGCCCATTAACTCTCTGTTGACCTCTTTCTAACAGCTCAGCGCAGCCAGGACTAATTTCTGTCTTCACTGAACTACTGTAGAAACCTTATGTAAATAGAATCCTATAGTATTTTTCTAAGTAGTTATTTCATTCAGCATAACATCCTCAGGGTTAATCTACATTTTGGCATGTGTCAATATTTCTTCTTTAAGTCTGAGTAATATTATGTTGTGTGTATGTATTACAGTTTATGTTTTTACTTGTCCACATTCATTAATGTATTCTTAGATTGTTTCCACCTTTTGGCTACTTTAATGCTGCTAAGAATATGAATGTACAAATATCTCTTCAAACCCTACTTTTAATTCTCTTCGATATATATCCAAAAATAGAACTGCTGGGTTATATAGTTTTATACTCTTCTTAATTTTTTAAAATTTCTTCTTAATTTTATTTTCTATGGATTGTGCAATTTAAATTCCCACCAACAGTGCACAAGGATTCCAATGTATCCATAACCTCACCAACACTTGTTGATTTTTTTGTTTCATTCTTTTTTGAAAGTAGCCATTCTAATGAGTATAAATTGGTATCTCATTGCAGTTTTGATTTGTACTTACCTAATGATTAGAGATTTTAAGCACATTTTCATATTCTTATTCAACATTTGCATATCCTCTTTGGAAAAATATCTATTCAAAACCATTGCCCATGTTTAAAATAAGATTGAGTGTTTTTGTTATGGTTGATGAGTTGTAGGAGTTCCTTATGTGTTCTACACACAAACTTCTTTAAAGCTACTCAATTACAAATACTTTCCTTCCACAGATTGCCTTTTCATTTTCTCTCATCTTTTGATACTATTTCATTTTCTCTCATCTTTTGATACTATTTCTCTTATCTTTTGATACTATATTTATGCCTGTGCTTTTGGTGTCATACCCAAGATAGTGCTACTTTCAATGTCATGAAGATTTTCCCTATGACTCTTCTAAGAGTTACACAGGTTTATCTCTTACATTTGGATTTTTGAATCATGTTAAGTTAATTTGCATATATAATGTTAAGATCGGATTCCATTTCCACTGTTTAACATGTGGAAATTTGATTTTTCTAACACCATTTGTTGAAAAAGTTGTTTTTCTCATTGAGTGGTTTTGTCATCTTTGTTAAAAAATCATTTGACTATATATTTAAGGATTTGTTTCTGAGGTTTCTGTTCCCTGTCAGTGGTCTGTATGTCCATCTTGATGGTAGTGCCACAATTTTGAAAATCTGAAAATGTGAGACTTCCAAATTTACTCTCTATTTTCAAGATTGTTTTAGTTATTTGCAGTTCTTTGAGACTACACTTGAACATTAGGGTGGATTTTTCTAGTTTTGCAAACAAAAATTGTTAGGATTTTGATAAGGATTACATTGAACCTGTAGATGGCTTTGTGCATTACTACATAATTAATTCTTCCAATCTCCAATATGTCTTTAAGATTAAGAAGAAAGAGCTTCTTTTCTAATTTAAAAGTTCACTTATATGAGTGAGTGAACATTTTATTTTTGATATTTCATGATGTCAAATTCTAAGCAATTAGAGTAAATATAGGAGTAGCTTGTACATTTAAAAAACTGAAATTCAACCAGTGGAATTTACTATTCTAGTGGACAAAATCAATAAAGAAAAAAAAAGGAAAAGAAAAGGGAAAAATTTAAATCCAGCCTTGCTTATATAATGCTTTTCTATGTTTACTAATTTCTGTGTGTGTATTTGAAATTCTACTTTTATTGAGCTAGTTGTCTATTTGTTACCATTTGAAACTTTTGATTTATTCTGATTTTGTACTTTAATATTTATAGTTGAATTGTTTTTAATTTTTATCATTAAAATTTAATCTTGTGTGTGATTTTTTCAAGATAGTGTTGTAAATGTTTAAGAGAGTTTCATCTTGCATCATACTAACTATATAAATTAACTTGAGGGAACTCAGTACTTCCCAATATTAAATCTTCAGCATCAAAGAATGACATAATTATTCAAAGACTTGTCTCTCTTAATTCCTAGATATTTGTTGCTAAATTTGATCGTGAGAGACAGATATGTGTATGTATATTGCTGTCATAAAAATTTTCTACCAAATTTTCTAACTGGATATCTACACAGAAAAATGCTATGTATGTGTTCTGACTTTAATTTATTTGTGTTTTATAGTGTTAATAAATCACCATCTATGAATGCTATTTTGTCCTACTTTTTATCATGTAATTGTACCTTGTTCAAGGACAGTAAATAATAGAGACATTGTTGGAAGGCTTGTAATGTTTCACCATTAATCATGTTAAAACCCAATAAAAATGATATTATCATATTTTAACAGTATATGTTCTTCATTTGTTATGGGTTTTATTTTTTGATTAAGGATGTTGAATTTTATTAAACATAAATTAAGTATTGTACCAATCAGGGATCAGCCAGGAAAGCAACAGCTACTCCATGTAATCGAGATACAAAGAATGTATTATAGTAATTATAAGCTTACATAGCTGTTGGAACTGCTTCAGAAACAAAAGTCAGGAAGTTTATAGCTCAGTAGTTCAGCCTGAAACACCCTAGCAGGTGTTCTCAAGAACTCCCATGGAAGCCCCTGTGAATCACGTTTCCTCGTTTGTCAGTTTGCAAGTATCTCCAGATACCAGTGGCCTCTCCTTCCCCTGTGTCCGTATGAGTACTTCTTTTAGGCAAATTATAACCAGAAGTGGTAGCCTCATTTTAAATATTTAATTTTCATAAATATTTGTTGCCATTACAGATGCAAACTTAATGTAAATGTAAAAAACTCAGACATAAATTATCAACTATTTAAAGTAATTGAGAGACTTTAAAACAGTGTAAGAACACAAAGACAAACATCATTTATGACAGCTAATTGAGATTGGATATGAGGCAGTTTGATTTTTCAGGTACTGCTGGTAAACAGATAAACCATAAAATCATTTTATAGGATAATTTGACAACACATTTCAAATTTTTTAAGTGCATAACTTGTCACTAACTACAAATTCCCTTTATCTCAATTTATATATTTGCCCTCTGATCTCTCCCTTCTTATTTCCTTTCTTATTAAGAGATCAAGGTCTCTTAAATTTCTCAATAGAAATCTCCTGAACATTGTTATAGGTAAATGGTACCTTTAATAAGGTCCAGGACTAAAGCTGGGATGAAGGCATTTTATACTTCAATAGGAAGATGCTAACAGAGGAGTTGGATAACTAGGCCCAGGTTGCCAATCTACCAGGAAATTTCTTTTGAGTGGTGCCATAAACAGCATGGATAGTAGTGTGAGAATTCTAGCATCAGTGTGAAAAACAAGACAAATGTTCAAAGCAGAGGTGGAAAACCTGTTTGAGGGTTATAAAAATGTTTTAGAGGAATAAAAATATGAAGGTCTGAGTTAAACCTATGTCACTGGAATTCAGAAGAGGGTAAATTTGAGAGAGATTTAGTTAATACTAGTAACAAACATGGTGGCTTATTTCTGTGTGGATTGAAGGGGAGAAAAGGACAGAAAAGTAGAGAATTTTTCAAAACACCCATTTTGGATGAATGAATTAAGCTTAAGACAAGAAATAAAGGAGAAAAATTCTTAAGAACTTACATTGTCTCTTAAATCATGAAGATATATCCTAAAATCTTTAGCTCTCTATATAATGTCAAACTATTTAAATACTTTTATCGGGTAATGTGTTTCATTTGTAGTGAAAAACAACTGAGCGGAAATCTGATTCAAAATTAACTGTCATTGATTTCATAAGGCTCCGTTAATTGTCTGCTCTTCTTCCACATAGTCTCCATTGTGTTTAATTTCATCTGAGACTATTAAAATATTATCCCCAGGGAAACTTATAGGGATTCAGATATTCAAGATTAAAAAACGTAAGTGCCTCTTTGCCCACACTCTTCATGCATGTCCCTAACAAAAGCAAAAATTCAATGCAACCCTTTCACTCATTCTGGGTGAACAATGTGTCCATGATGACAAAGTACCAATGTTACTTTCATGGATGGATGTGAAAATGCAATTTCTTTTTCTGTTCAGAAAAAGATGTCAAGTCCTTTTTTAACAGAGAGATCCTAACCTTTATATTTGATATATTCTTATATCAGAAACTCATTTACAAGCATAAGTTTTTCTGTTATCAAAAACAAAGCAAATAATTGGTATAATGTGCTATTGTTATGATCATGACCTACAAGAGAAAAAATAGATATGAAACATGCCACAGCTCTAGGAAGACAACTTTTAGAGGTGCAATTACTTGAGATGAAAGTAAACCAACCGATAGTTTTAGATACTCTGGATTATCTTAATGATTTAAACCTCATTTCCTTTAATTTACATAGAAAGTACAGATATAATTGGTTATTGAAGCAAATATGAAAGCACAAAGTTTAAGAAACATGAAAGGGGAAATGGGAACAAACAAAACGAAACAAAACAAAAAACAATATGATTTCACCCCAGGAGTTACTCAGATAACTGAAATAAACTTTGAAAGAAGCTCATCATATGGATCATATTAAGTAGATAGAATAAAACAAGTCATTTTTAAAATAGAATTTTTTTTTATCGGTATTAGGGATCGAACTCACGACCGTGTGCTTGCAAGGCAGGCACTTATGCTGCTGAGCTAAATCCCCAGCCCCTAAAATAGAAATTTTTATAAAACCTTCAGAAATATTGAGGGAACCATGGAAGGTTATAGCAGTTTATCAATGTAACTTGTGACAGTTTTAAGGAAAGTATAAACCTATATATGAATTGGGTTTTCAGGATTTCGAAAGTTTTAAAATATCAACACTTATTACCTTTAAACATCTTTACATTTGCAAAACTTAAGCAAAAATTCAAAAGTAAGGCAAGCTAAGAAGGAAAGAAACAATTCCCTGATACTGATATATCCTGAACATTTTCTAAAAGTTTGTCAGTGATATACAGGTCCTATATCAATTAATTTGTGTGCATTCCACATCACCACTGTAGTTTTGTTGGTTACCTTTTTTTTGATTTATAAAGTATGAAGGGACCAGGTAAGAACTTATTCTAAGTGCTTAGGAATTTGTATAGAAAAATAAGACCAATATTTCCTAATCAAACTCCCATATTTTTCCATGGGACAGCCCCTTGTTTTTTTGAAGCACATGTTTTTTGACGGGTTCCACTTGTGTGGGACTCTGCCAGGCTCAGCGTAGCACTTGCTTAACATGGCACTAGACCCCAAAACAACAGTGTATCTCTCCTACATTAACTTCCATGTTCTTTTTCTAGTCCCAAAATAAGTTTCCCCGTCTCTTTCACACACCAAAGGTCCTGCAATCCTCTCCCAATACTGTCCAATCATGCAGTCTCCACTCCCTGCACCAAAGGTCCTCCATTCTTTCCTGACACAGAGACCAGTCCGCTCACATAGTCTCCAACCTGTCCCAATCCCATGAAAGCAACTCGCAACTTTGTCTCCTTTGAGGGTCCTCGCAATCTCCTGCAGCCTCCGTCGCCAGCAATAAAGGCTTTTTCTTACCTCTGTGTGTGTCTCCCAACTGTGCCCCCCTCAAAAAAACCCTAACAGTTTTAAAGGTTATAATTTCAAATAATTTTATAAACACAGTAGGTTTTGACACTTACTAGGCAAATTCTAGATTTTCTGGAGAAACACAGACCTATATCTAGCATTTCAAACATCTTCTTTTTAAAAAATGCTTTGCACAGAAGTTTAGGAATTGTTTTTAAAAAATCTTATATCTGTGAAAGTATAGAAGGCAGAATTTTTCTTCCTTATATTTTTATTTTAAATTCCTGCCTTTTCATTATACATTTTCTACATTTTTTTACTTTCTTCACAAGCTGCTGTAACAAAATCTGAGAACACAAAATTCAAAAGCCCAAAACACTGCAGTAGAGTAAGAAATGGCATTTATAAACTACCTAGAGTGCTGCAAACTTCTGGCAATTAATTTCAATTAAGTTATTTACAAGGTGAGCCACTGCTAACTTGGTGCCCAGATGTTTCAGTTGGCAAAATGTGATGGCCACCAAGGTAGTCATTTCAGGAACAATCACTCATTGATGCGATTTTCACACTGAATTCACAGCACCTTCATAACATGAACGCATGATGTCATCACCCTGTGCCTCATCTCAACAGTAAAAATGCCCATACAAGTTGCAACAAATCCCTGCAGGCAGTCGCTGAGCTCGGAGATGTTGCAGGAACACCTGGGCTGGCTTGGAATCTAGCAGCTTGCACAGTTTCGTTACCAGATGTTTGTGGAACAACTTAGGCTTGTATGGAAAACATACATTTTTTCATTTGCATGAATGATTACCAGACCCTTGTTAGTAGTTGAAACATATGTTCCATTTTTTTTTAAAAAGGCAAATAAAAATTTATTTGGGAATATTTTTATTAAAATCAGTATTGTTAATCTTACACTTTGTAAACTGAATCTGCATAATTATGTTTATGCATAGTTATGTTTATACACTAAAACACATTGTTGCAAATTAGATAAATTAGGGATTACAACCTTGGTGAAAAAAATAAAAACATATAAATTTCAATAATATTAAAAATTAAAGCATCCCTTAAGTATTTAAGTATGTTTAATAATTTTGTGTATTTCAGAATAATATCAATTAACAATTGTTTTTCTTTTCTTAATAATTTGTATCTTCTTTTAAAAAAACAAGGGTTTTTTAAAATTACCTGGATATATTTCTATTAATTTAATATGACATTGACTTTCACTACAGTGCAGAAGAATTGAACTTTGTGATTTGAATAATAAAAGTTTTCAGAAAAACATTTTTCATGTCAGTTCCAAACATAGTTTCCATCTGTAATGAGAATATGAATAAGAAGAAAATCATTTCTAATTTTGGATGGATCTATTTCTTAGAGAATTCTTTTTTTTAATTTAAGGTAAGTGATGATTCTTAGTTTTAAAATTAACTGAAATGCTAATCTTATGAAAGTAAATGGGACTTCTCTTTATAAAAGTTAAACTGTTGTTCCCAATGTAATGGATTTTATTTTATATAAGGACCAGAAATGGACCATATTTTCATCCCCTGGGCAATTCCACAAACTTGTTAAAACTGTTAACAGCTGTACAATAACTCACTCAGTGATTTCATGTAGTTCAAAAGAACTCTAAATTTATCCAGGTGTGAAGGTTATGGTAACTGCTGGGTAAAATCAAAGAATATTCAGTTAGGGATGCATTTAAGGATTTGATGAATATATTATATTCATAAAGTCCAAGAATAAGAAAATGTACTTCTGCTACTTATTAAACAAACTGATAAGTGAATGCTTTGAAAATCTGTCTCACAAAGCAAACATTTCAACACCTACGCTGAGAAATGAGAATTATCTGTCCCATTAAAATGGACATAATTGCTGGCAGGGTGTGACTTGAATAAAATACCAGAGGTGCACACATACTGCAGGTCCGGATGGTACATCTGGAATGGAGACCTCTTTGTAACTTCAACTCTCAGGTCAGAGATAGAGACACACCACCCTTTGCACAGTGCTAAGCACACAGCAGTCCCAGGCTCGGCTCTGACTCTGAGTTTGCTTTTCTTTCTTCCTGGATCCAGGGGTCCCTCTGTACCTCCAGGGAGGCACTCATAGCTGCAGGGTGACTTGTAGGCCTCTCCAGAGAGGCATGGACCTGAGATACCCTCAGAATCACTGTGGAGCCCACATTTTTCCTAGTTTGTAATGAGACCTGCACACAAGGAAGCATGAAAAATGGCCTGTGAATGTGGTCCCCATGTTGTGTTAGGAAAATGTCAGTCTCACTGTTGCATCCTTTTATGCTAAATGATTCTGAATGCCTAAACTCCACCCAAAGGAAAACTAACAGGGTATCTCTATTAATGAACTTCAATTTGTTTTCAGTCCTTGGGACATTTTTATACCTCCATTAAATAAAAGACATAATCGCAAAGGAAATTAAACCACAACGAAAATATTCCAAATCATGTTGTGTCTAACCTAAATAATATATATAAACCAAAGAAAATACATGACTGTGGTTTGAATCTGTTCTTTAACCCATCTATTGCATTCACAGCACACAGGAACATGGTAACAATGTGTTAGGAAGATTTTTTTTTTTTTTTTTGTAACAGGAATCAAACTCACAACCTCACACTTACCGAGCAAGCGCTTGAGCCACTGAGCTAAATCTTTGGCCCTATGTTAGGGAGATCTTTAAGCTCTCTCTACTCAAAGCAACATATCTGGAAGGAGAATAAAATAGTCATGCAATCATCTCAATATATTATTCATTTGAAATAAAAGTTTCAATGTTTTATACAACTGTCAGGAGTTACAGAGTTGGTAATTCGGGGATACTCACTAAGAATATCTCTTTTATAGGTAAATATAATTTACACTGAATAAAGCTGAATAGGTGACTAAGGAAAGTCACCTCTGTCGAGAAATAGCAATTAAATTGTTCTTATCATGATAGGGGGAATACAAATTTTTTCCTATTTTAAAAATTTTATTGTTTGGTTTTTAAATATTTGTTCTGTTAATATATATTTTCAATGTGTGAAGTTTACATTTATCTTAGGGAGTAGGTACATATACATAACACAGCTTGATTCTTTTTTATTCTTCTGTCCCTCTCTGCTCACCTGCCTTCCTCTGCCTCTACGTAATTATTGTTTTATCAAGTCATTATTACCTGGAGAATTATGTAGTGGACATAATATTTATATAGAACTTTGTTCTGAGCATTAGCATGCTGAATTACAAAAAGTTAGCTCTGTTTTGTACAATTTTGACAAATCAGTTAATTAAGGATCCCTCTCATGCCTAGAAGTTCTGCTGTTCTTTTGTCAAGAGACAGGGTTTCACTATATAGTGCAGGGTGGGCTTGAATTCACTTTGTAGACCAGGCTATGTAACTGTCTTTCGGATGTTTAATTTTGTTGCAGTAGTGCTTTGATGATATCTTAAAGTTTGCTAACTCTGCAAAGATTTCTTTTACATGAATTTTCTCATTTAATTGAATTTCAGTTGTTCTCTGTAGTTTCAGATGAGTTGATTGTTTTGGGGTCAATTAGTACTAAAAATAACTAGGAAAACTACAACTAGAAGAAAGAAAAATTGGATTCTTTGTTTGACTACTTACATTTATTATTATTAAATTTAGCCCTGATTCGAAGGTACTTTTAAAAACATCAAAGCAAGCAGGAATCTAACACTTTAATATGAAGTACACATGTAAGTTCAGAGTTATTCCACATAGAAAGAAACCATGATGCTATGTTTTAATTTTTATGTGCCTTATTGGGTTATGATTTAGTATAAACACAAAACCCTCATTCAATAGCTTTAATGTCTTGAGAGACAACCCTTAGAGCTGCTCAAAATTAGACTTCGGAGTTTCCTTCCCCTTAATTAAATATGAATTGCTTTCTACAGTGACAGGGCTTCCATTAGAGGACAAAGTTCAAAGAAAATCTAACGTTACCATACATATCTCAGGGCTTAGAGATTATGACATTAGGCTAGCCTTCTGTACCTTAACAGCAACATGTTTAATTCATATAAATTATGCAACCCAGAAGGAAAGTTTCTTTTCTTTGTTGCATTTTTTCCCAAGTAGTCTAATCCACATATATGAATCACACTTCGCTCAGTACTTGAAGAGACTATTTCCCTTTGTTTAACATGAAATGTACTTCCCACAAAAGCTATCCACAAAATCTGGGTCTAAGCGGCTCACATTTATACAAATACTAGCAAAACAAAAAAGTGCTGGCATGCTGTAAGCATTTCCTATATATAAAACATGTTCTTAAATAGTTGTGAAGATACTAGAAAAAACTAGCAATGCACTTTGTGATGATCTTCATGAGGCTTCCAAAGTTTCAATATCTTGAACCTTCTCAAAGCAGAATGCACAATGATGTCTTCAAAATGTCACTTAAAATTTTTTCTCCTTTCTCTCTATTCAAAATTAGTGTAGACCTTCCATTTTAAGTCAGCATTTTCAAAAAAGATCAACTGAAATTTGAACAAACAGAAGGAAAAAATGTTTCCACTTCTACCAGACTTAAAAGAAGTTGGGCATCTTTTCATATTTTTCTTATTAGCATTGTAATAGAAAACATCTGTAATAATTTAGTAAATTAAATACATTAAAACAACAAATAAAAGAAGCTATAATGAAAAAAATACAGATGACCTCCTGTGGCTGCCTGCCCCTTCCTTGGCAAGCAGCAGAGCAAACAGCTAGCAAGGGCCGTGAGTGAGCACACCAGCAGCAGTCAACCCAAGACAGAGACAGGAACTGCCCTTTGCCGGTGTGAACACCAGCTTTCATTTACTTCACCACTGCTGTAGCAGAATGTAACTAATCTCTTAATTTTTTATTTCTGTATGGCACTTGTATAACACTTTTCCTCTTCACTGCCATTTTTCTTTTCTGTGTTTCTCTCCATCATCAGAACTACTGTTATCTCCTCCCTACACTAGTAAACAGATTTGGCTTCATGTCTTTGGCCAAGACTTACTATTATATAGAGATCATTAGCCTTTTCTCCTAAAGCTCAAGCCCAAGAACTTAGAGCCAATGAACTGTGGGTGGGAGATACCTAGTATCTCTTTGGATTAATAAATCTGGTCCTTTGGAAATTTATCTATTTTCATTCACTACAATTCCACCTTGACAGTCTCAGCTCCACCTAGGCTAGTTTCTGTTCCATCTCGGTTTCTTGCAAGCATATTTATGGCTCTCATATCTGCCTTTCTATGTTCTACTCTCCCAAGAATGATTGATTATCTATTTCTTTAAGACAATTTATGTCCGTGGGTTGTAAGCTCAAGAGTCTTCAGGGCACACACAAGCATACTACATTCATGACAGGGTCCATGATGAAATAAAACACCACAGAGTATAGCCATGCTGAGTTAACTAATAAATCAATATGCTATAGGTTAAAGTTTTCTGAAAAAGAAAGTTTCTCTAATTTAAATCTATCTTTGTATCTGATATAGAAATGAATAGGAAAACAAGGAGAGTAGGAACTAAAAGAGTTGCAGAAAGAAGCAAAATGGCATTTTTTTATAGTTAATTTAAACTTAAACAGTCTTTTACTAAGAAAGATAAATCATATATAGCAACTGGACTGTGAATTCTCACTGTATAATTTTGGCCAAATAATCTTTGGGGGAATATTTTCTTATCTTTTAAATGGTGTGTTTGGATGAGGAGCGAGGAAAAGATGGGAGTTCTTTTTGATGGACACATTTGGAACATTTACTTAGCAACAACCATTCCCTTAGATATTCTCTGCTCTGACTACAGAGACATGAGCTGGAGGCCATGTTTTGACAATGTGGTCTCCATTTCTGGACCACATCTGATTGGACTACGAGAGATGATCTAAACCAAACCAAGCCAGTCAGTGCCTCTGCTCTGGGGATTTGTGTCTGTGGTTGGAGAGGAAGATATTTAGTATGTAATGTTTTGGGTTACATTTAATATGTAATATATGAGTTTGGGCTATATTCTGACTTTCTAACTGGAAGAGAGAGGAAACAGGATTGAAGAAATAAAGAAGGAGGAGACAACAGATAATAGAATATGCCTGATTTCCAGATAGCTTTTCTCTCAGCAGTTATGATCGTTCTACTCTTAGTTACTACCAATAAGCAATGTTAGTCTTCAAGATTCCTCTCTGCCTTAATATTCTGCCAAAGTTCTTTCATCTTCAAAACATTCTGTTTAAGGTCTTTCATCTGTAAAACAGAGGCTGTAAGTGAAAAAAGAGATATTAGAGAAGTTCATTTCAGTAAGATTGAAAAACCTGTATAGTCATTGAAAACTGTTTGCAAAAGCTATAGTTACTGGAATAGATGGCAGGAGCCGTGGTAATAACATATGTGTTACTTTCCACATAAGGCAGTGATAAGAATGAAAAGTCATTATAAAAGCTGTGAGAATTACTAAGGTAATATCTGAAAAAGGCCTTGAGTTTATCAACTATAAAAGCCATGTGGGTTCAAGACACTGATGCATTGTATTTCTTTGTATATATGTAAGTAAACTAAATAAGGAGGCTCAGGTATGTCAGCACATAATTGTCATAAAATTAATCATAATACTTTCAACATGTAAAGTAAATGCTTATGAGTAATTTTTGAAATTATTGCTTGATCTATCTAATGAACCTTCTAAAGGAAAAAATAATTCAAAATATTATTATAGGAATTAAACTCTTCCCCAGTAAGACTCAGTTTGAATGATTTCAGTTCCAGTATGCTAGATGTTTTAGAAGTGAGTGATTGATGATGCATTTTTCCATGTTGGTAGAGTCTTGATGTAGGACAAAAGGCTACTATCATAGAGATCAGTCTACTAAAAATCAGACTGTGCACATAGGACATAAATATAGATAAGAAACAACTAAAATGAAAGAATTATTCCCAAAAGCAGATGTTTACAGCAACCTATCAAATTGGAGCACCTCTACAGATTTCCTTTATTTTAGTTCTAAAATGTTTCCTTTCTTATACTGAGTCAGAAGCAGAGAATCAATAAAAATAAAGATGAAGGAGAGAAAGAAAGAAAAAGGCAGGTGGAGTAGCAGGAGGAAGCAGAAATAAAGGACAGTTTATGCATGTTCGTAAAACTTTATCCATCTTCCTCCTCCTTACTTTTCCATCCATTGCTATCTGTTTGTCTTCCTCGTCCTTCACTCCCAGAGTATTATTCTTGTCATGGCTCCCAAAGACCTTATAGCTGAGCAATTGATAAAAAAAATTTCAGTATTATCTCAATTTATTTTGAACAGAATTCAAATATTTTTCAAATGCTCTTGAAAATTATTTTTTTCTTTATGAGACAATTGGTTTATTTTCTACTTCTATTTCTTTGCTCTATCTCTTCTTCCTTCTTTAGCTTCTTTTCTGTTAGATTATTTCACACCCTGGTTTTCCTCCAAACTTTGGTCCTTGTGCCTACCAGTCCCCTGATATACCCTCCAAGGGCTGCTTATCCACATCTACAATGCCAAGTGCCATGTATTCCCACATAGCTCTTCACCTCTTGGCACAGATTCTGCTCTTGAATTTTAGACCTGTATTTCTAGTTTCCTAATAGGTGAGCATACTGCAAGATACATCACATATACCTTGAACTAACCATGCCTCAAACCAAATGTCTATTATTTTCTTTTCAACCTTACTTCTCTTCATTTAATTGTGCTTTAATATCCTAGTCAGAATGTTCAGAATCACTTCCTCTTTGTTACTCACTTATCCAATTAGTCATTAAACTTAAATGAGTCTATGGATGCACAGGTAACCCACCCTATGACTACAGCTTCCCAGTCTCACCATTTCTCATTTGTGTGATTGCAGTAGCTCCCTACCAGGTTTCCCTGCCTGAAGGCTATCTCACCTTTCTTTGTTCTTAGATCTGTAGTCTACACTTCTGTTTCTGGTAACTAACGCATAGAACTAGTCACACTACATGTCTGCTAAACACCTTTCAGTGACTTTCATCATCCATGAGAAAAAGCAGCAACTCTTTTTATTGATGATCATAAATGACACTTCAAGATTTAGCTCCTTCCTACTAATTAGAATTAGATCTCCCTGCCATAGCATGCTTACTTTCTAGGCTTCATTCCTAAGGGTCTCAAATATACCATGCTGATTCAGATGTTCAGGCTTTTGCTTGGAATGTTTCCCTCTTGTGCACTTGGCAAATTCCAGCTAAGTCTTTGAAGATTTCATAAACATCACACCCTATAAAGAGCTTCTTATGAATATTCTCAATCATGCACATGGAGGATACCTCTCCAACAGCAATGTTCTTGCTGTGTGGTGGTTTATAACATGAGGGAATCTCAACCAATTCTTGAAGTCCTAAGCACGGGAAGCCTGTTTCATTCATCTTTTCTTCAGTGTTTTATTCTTACACTATCATATATTCTCAATGTCTGTCAGGGTTTAAATGAATTAAAAATTGGTGGTGTTTGGTACCCTTCCTGTGCCTTTTGGACTGTATGTAATACCGTGCAACCATTTTCTTAAACCCCTTACAAGCTAACTTTCAAAGGAGAAAAGGCTGAGTAACAAAACATTTTGAAAACCTAACACCTTTATAACAACAAACACAAAAGGTTACTTAACGAAATACAAGTATCTGATCTAATTTAAAGGAGAAACTTTGGCCTGCTGTTACCGATGAAATAAGAGCAATTAAGTCTGGCTCTCTTAAGTTGTTAATTCTTCCACTAGAAATATTTAGAAAAGTATAACCAATCTTACAGACTGTGGGGTCAGTTCTGCCCAGTGAATAGAATGTAGATGGTTATATTTGCGTCACCATCTGTCTTGCAAAACCCTCTAGCAGACCTGCGTCTACATGCACATAGTCTATTTTATAAGATCCAGTACGTGACAATAAACACCTCTACAGTAAGTCTAGACTCCGAGGTCATATTCAGAAACTCATGACTTCAACAGGGGTGGAGATTGTAAGGGAACAGATCCTAGTTCAGGTAAACTTTTAAATAGAAAAGATATTTGTGTATTCATGCAAGACAGGAACAAGGAAAGAAGCATATTAACATGACAATGACTTACTGCAATTCTGACAAGTATTGGGACAAAGAATTGTGAACTGAAACAATCCAATAGTGGATCATTGTAATGATGGCTACAGCTTTTCAGGAAGAGGATTTCTACTAATTCTTGGTTGAGAAAAGGATAAAACGTAACAATAAATTGTAGGTTAAGATCTGTTTGCAAAAGAAATTTCCATCTAAATTAACATTCTTTTTTTATTTTTTGACAACTGATAATGTCATGTCAAAAAAATAGAAATAAAAAGGCACAGGTCTGGTCATATTCAAACTCTCTCTTCAACATGTTTAAACTGTTCTTTTATTCTTTCCTGGCCCCATCCCACTTTTAGTCCTGTGTTTTCTCCCTTTTTATCTATAATGATTGCTCTTATCTTCCCTAATAATTTTTCTTTATCTGGGGAGAGGGATGATACCAACTCCAGAAACAAGAAACAGTAGGCAAAATACAACCAAATTCAGACAAACCACAAGTTTAACCTGATCACTAAATGCATAGAAAATAAAAAAATAGAGTAATATTGCCTTTTGTGTTATTTTTGAATCTTAGGAAACCTATAAAAAGCTATTCCACTAATATTTCCACTTAAATCCTTAAATTACAATTTTGAGTACAAATAGCAATGGGTAAGCTATCATTATATTATTTTTCATAAATTTGGAATTTATAATGGAAAAAAACAAAACAAAAAAGCCTGACCATTTTGGTCAAACCCAGATTCATTCAGCTCAGTTCTTTGTCTCTGACAGGAGTAGTGCAAGATGTTTTATGGGTAAAGTTATGGTTGAATTTTCTAATGTCAAACTAAAATGCTCCCAAATTCTCTTTTTCCTAATAATCTATTATAAATTTTATTATCCAGGAATTATTACTTCCACCCAATGATGATTGTTTCTTGACCTTTTGGCAAAGATCAGGTGTAGTATCTGTTCTTCTACCCACTGATATAAAATCTCGTTCTGTTCTGATACTGAGTTCCAAGTTTTCAACCCATGCAATAAAGATATATATATTTTCTTCTAAATTTCTGTTTAATGAACTTAATAGAAATGCTTCCATTTTAATAAGATTATCAATATAGTTCATGATTTTAGAAATATGGGGTTTTGGATCACTAGACATTATTTTCCATTTGTTGATGCTTAAGTTTTTCCTGTTTTTTTAAGTTATTCATGCCATGAACTTGACTATCTAGCTTCTTGTGTTAAAGCATATAATTATGGTCTAGCACAAAAGATAGGCATTGTTACGAATTTTTTTAGCTTGTTTTGACTGTGGTTGCATACTGGGCTGCTGTCACCTGATTTCTCTAACCATAGTTTTCAAGGACTTTAAGTTTCTTGTTTATCTGATTTTTACAACGAAAACAATGTTTTCATTAATAAAAAAATCCAGTCAATAAAAATCCAAAAACCTATGAAAATAAAATTTATCTGAAAGTCTTCCCTGTAAAGATAATTAATTAAAGATTTTTGATATTTCTTTCACTCCAGTTTTCCTAATATATATATATATATATATATATATATATATATATATATATATACATATAGTCATGATTTAAGAATAGCCTGGGTAAAGGGGATAGGAGAGTTGACTTGGAAGCATTTGCAGGTTATCCTTAAACTGTTGTTTTTCCTCTTTTACTCCAATAAGACTTCTGCAAAGGCAGATAGAATTCTTGACATGAAGAGAGGAGTGAATGATAATCCCCCTTTCCCATCACTCAAGAGTCATAGCTCCAATGCAATTTTGTAAACTACCTTTTATTTTAAGCATCTCATATGTTACTTTTCTGTACCACTGGCCATCTATTGACCACTCAGAAAAAGATGTCCAAACTGTTTTAAATGAAAAACAAATTACAGAGCATAATACAAAATATGTTCTCATTTATATTAATGGCATCTATATAGTTGCCATTGTATGTATTTATATATGTGTGTGATTTTTTTTCAAAAGACATATTTCCAGAGTTTAGGGATATTGTTGGGATCATTTTCATTTTTCTGATGCTTTGTAATACTGAGAATTTTTGTGTAATAAGAGGTTATATTTTGTAAAAATGAATGTAAATATGGGAAATCATTTTAATGACTCCATAAATGTTGTGTGGTTAACTACAATGGGTAGTTCCATTTACCTGACAATAAATGCATTATACACAATATTGTTTTGAATATTAATGTATTTATTTCTTAGTTCACTTGTTTGGTTTTAAACAAAATTCCTAGTAATGGAATGAACAAATAAGTGCATCTAAAACCTGTGGAATCTGTTTTCTCAAATTAGTGTTTAAAAAAAGGACTGTATTAATTTGTTATCAATGAAATTTTCCATTTTTTCCCAACTTTATAAGCACAGGATATTTTCAATCCTCTTAATAGTTGCAAATTTAATATCTGAAATACACATCACTGAAGCTTTCATCCATTTGTTTAGTAATGAAAGAAAATAGCTAATAATAAATTTATTGGTCATATATATTTCTTCAGTGAATTGCTTCTTTAGGTTCTTTGTTCACCTTACTACTGGGATATACTTAATATTAATTTATAAATGATTTCATATCTCAAGTATATTACTTATTGTCCTATATTATGAAAATATGAACTTTCTACAAATTTTTTATTTGGTATGGGTGTTCTTTGGGATATAAAAATCTATAATGTTTACCCATTTATCTGCTTTCCCTTTATGATTTCTGGCTTCTCTAAGTCAAAATTAATTTTTTTATTTATTTAGAGAAAGAAAAAATAAAAAAGTAGAGTAATACAGAATTTAAAAAAAATTAACACTAAGAAATTGCTAGTTGATACATTACATATTGCTGTCTAGAAATGGTTGTTCAAATTACAAAAAGCATAAAAAGTGGCAAAATACAGTATTGAAAAATATTATTACTTCTAATATGCATTTGCATTTTTAATCCAAAAAAGTAAGTATTCTTGCTGCTTTTTTTAGCAAACATTACAATATTTTGATCTTAATTTCTAAATAGTCATCAAAGTCCAAACTGGCTTTATTTTAAGAAAATAAGCCATTTTGCATTGACTGTTCTTATTTGTTAAATCCTAGTAAGATGTTGATTTTTGTCATCTTTTTCACATTTGTTCCTATTCTTTTGTTGTCACTTATAAGTGAGTTTATTAATTCTGTGCAATATTCAGCTTTTAAAAATGTATGGTGGTATTGATTTGTTTGCTTTCATATGTTTAAGATTTGTCTATTTCAAAAATGATTCCAAATACAGCATAAAACACATCCAGTTTGTCCCACTGTCTACACTTTGCAGGCTGCTGGTGAAGAGTTTGAGGATGTGTATACTTACGACCAAACCACATACTTGCATGCTAGCAAATAAATACCATTATGATCTCACACATAATATAATGTTTTTACTCAGGTTCAGCAGGAGCTCATTATTGTTCATTTATTCCCTTTTCCATGATTTAGAGTAAGTACATTGCCTAATGTGCCAGGCTGTCCTATCCATTTGCCCTAGGACTCTAGCCATTTTTACTAACTGCTGTACAAGATGGTTGGAGGACTAATAAGATACAGATTGTGAAACTACTTTGAAAGTGAGTAACTTCTTACATGAAAAACGCTGTAAGATAAACAAAGAGCAGTGGCCACCATGGTCTTCTGCTGTTATGAAAACAAATAAAAGCACAAGAGACTATTCCCATGTTTCCTACTGGTCAATAAAAGCTTGTGAGTTTGGTTTGAAACAGAAATTAATCCCTTGCAGAAAAATTCATGAAGACAGGTATCACCTGTCTTGCCAGACCACAGTGAGGAGGAGACTGATTGCAAGTTAGATGTTTCCTGTGGGCTCAGCTGTACCTCTGCTTACAGCCATAAGTCTTCATTTCTCAGAGTTGATATGTGCCAATGACTGTCTGTGCTCAGAGGTTGGCTTCCAAGTCTGTATTCCTGGCAGCCAAACCATGAAGAACTGCATTATGCAAGAATAGTTCACCACACCTGTTGCTTCCATAGTATTTCTCATTCTTGTAGTCAGAGGGCAAATATTCTTAACAGAGTTCCAAGAAAGATTGTTACATTGCTATCTGTGAGTAATAGGCCATATTGATTTTTCATGAAGAAGCTAATGTGCAGAAGTATAACTTGGCAAATTTAAAGATATATGGCATAACTACTGCCCCAATGGCAAAATTATTATTAGAACACATATTTATCCACAAGTATTTATTTAGGAGTTGGTCTTAGTCACTTTCTTGTCACTGGAACACAATGCCAAACACTCAAAACTTAAAGGAGGAAAGATTTATTCTGGCTTACTGTTTCAGCATGTTCATTATTTGATCAGCTGGCTCCAAGGCTGATACATGGAAATCAGAGAATGTGTTCTAATACTGAAATACTATACAAGGAAAGAAATTAAAATATCACTGTATTTAGAGACACCAGAAGATGTAACTAAAAGAGCTAAAAGAACTACTGTTAGAAGCAGAATTTGGGTAAAGAGGGACTGGTATGGGGAGCTGTTGTTTCCATCTGCATTTAGGTGATGATGTTCCTGCAGGACTTTGATTTAAAGGAATAGAAGAAAATAGTACCAAGAAAGAAAAGTTAAACTCTAAGCAAATTTTTTATTATTATTAAGGATGTCTTGCAGATATTGTGTCACTATTCCCGTTTGCAATGGTAGAAGCAGAGAAGGTTTTAGGGGCTTAAGCCTTGTCCTAAAATTGGTAGTCCATTGGTTGAATTGTCATTGTAATTATTATTGGGCTATTCATATTATTTAGGCACTTACTATGTGCCAGAATTATATAGTTTGTTTCTCAAGTCAATGTAATATAATGAAGTAGGAAGCACTATTTCCCTTACTATGTGTAAGGGGAAACTAAAGCTGAGCAAGTTGCATGAATGAATGAAGAAATGAATCAATAAACAAGCACACTTGATTTGGATCTCTTTTGAATTGCATATGCCAAGAACATTAAATTATATAAAAGGAATGTCAGTGCTTTACTATTAATAAATATTGCACTGATGTTGAGGGTATACCAGTAAAATTTTCATTTTATAAGGGCTTTACAGAAAACTAAAATTTGCAATTATCACTTCTGTCTTTCTAACAAAGATACACATTTAAAAGGTCAAAAGAGCAATGGAGATAGGAAAATAAAAGAAGAGAGTAAACCAATTTGTTTTTTTCTGATTTTACTTTTTTCTAGCCAGTGTTCACAAGTTTTAAGCCTATTTTTCTTTGGGACTAACTTTCTAAGCACTAAGTAGGAAAATGATTTCATTTTTAGTACCTTTACATTTCTCTATTTGAGAATTTTTAGATCCAATCTAAAATCTCCAATTTTTATGATTTTTTTTTTTTGTCTCACAAAATAAGAAAATTTTTCTTGTGGTTCTTCCCAGATTGTTAGAAAGTAATGGAAGCCTACCCTGAGAACCCCATGACTTTCATTTAATCTATTCCTTAGGGCTCCCAGGGACTCTCAGGGCCAGCAGTGTGCTTTTCCTCCCATGATAGCAGTGACCTGCCTTCATTCAAAGCATCCACATGTTTGATGATTTGAATACTGAAGGAGGAGGTGGAACAGAAACTGACATAGAAATCTTAAAGAAAGAATTTTACTGAGAGTTGCTTTTTAACCTAAGTTAAAATAGATGGATTTGATGTTATTAAGCAGTAGGGGTGAATACTGAGAAAAACCGGCTTTTTAACAGAAAATAATGAGTTAAACTTTGCTGAAGTAAAATTTCAGGTATCTGCAGATCCTCCAAATGCAGATGTCTACTAGACCTTTGCCCCATGTGGGCAAATCAACAGCAGCATCCAAGAGATGCCATGGAATCCAAACCAGGGGGACGATGCTGAGAACAGCTTGTCTTACTCAGGGTATGTTTCCACAGTCTTGACCAAAAAGACTGTTTTTCTCAGACATCAAGAGATTGACAGAAATAGCTCAATTCTTTGTTTTAGTTTCACTGTCTCATTCTGCCCTTTAGAGCTTTCCCTTCTAATTATCCTCATCTGTTTCTGCTTTAATTGCTTTTCTGGCTCACTGTTTAATCTAGGCTGGAAGATGCCAACACCATGCTGCCACTCATCACTCTGGTGCCCATGGAAGACCTTACAGATTGGATTAGATCCTGCCCACCAAGTCTAGGGAGCCACAGCACTGATCCACCTGTACCCACTGTTCAGAGCTGTGGAAGAGACCAGGAGCCCGTCTTTCTCCACTGTCCTTGCCCAGGCACAATTGCTCCAATCTGCACCTGATTACTTGAAATTGCTTTTTTTCTTGCTTTCAGATCTGTCCCTATACACAAATTTTTGTATTTTTGCCCTTCCTTGGTTCCCAATCATTATCTGGGCCAGCCAATTTCCAAACTATGACCACAAATTCAACAAATTGGCTTGTAGGGTGCAGTGGAAAAGCCACAGGCTGTGAACATAGATAGATGTGGGTCAAATTCCCACAAGCTAGGTGAGTTGGGCATTTACTATACCTGAACTTCCTGAGCCTGTTTCCACTGCTGTGACATGGAGAAAGCAGTGTCTCTGTGTAGCATTACTGGGAGTTTATCTAATTTAAATAAAACTCGGTGCACAGTACTTGGTAAGTAGTTAATTTTATGTTTAGGACCATTCTCCATTTCATACATTTCCTCTAGGAGACAATAAATTCCTTGAAAGTTAACATTATATTTTATTTATCTTTGTATCTCTGCAATTCCTTTTTATTTTAAGCAAACCAAGGTATATAATATCAAGAAAGCAAATGGTTATCTCCAAAATAATCAGAGTTGGCATTCATTTTATGCTCACTGTGTGCCCAGACTCTGTTGTGAATACTTTACTTGAATTAACTTGTTTTACCTTCACAACGGCCTTATGAGGAGGGTGATATCATTACTGCCACTTAACAGATAAAGATATGAGGCAGAAGGACAGAGGACTTGTTCCAGATCACCAGCCAGTCAGTGGTGGAAGACAGATTACATTTAAGGCCATGTGGCATCAGAGCCTGTGTTCTCAGCCTCTACACTAGACATCTGAGAAACCTGAAAACCAGTTCTGCTTCTGACTGACCTCTTCAGGTTTTGTTCTTAACCGTTACTATTCCTATTAGCTGACGTTAAGTCTGCTTTGGTAGAAAAGTTGGAAAGGCTTTCCCCAAAGAAATCTCAGCACAAATATCCAAACTTAAGCAACTTCCTTTGAGCAGAAGCCCTATTTTGAATGTTCAAAATATATTCAGAAAATGTCCTCAAAACAAAACCAAAACCTTACTTCAAATAAGAAAGCCACATTAGTTTGTAGAGAGAATATCATGTTCCTTGTTCCCAAGATCTGACTTAAAAGTTGTTTACAAGTATAAATTGATGAGTAGCCCCATGTCATTATCCTCTTGGCGACTTGATTTATCCATTCCATATGCAAATGCACCCACCTTCTTGTATGTGTCTGCGTGCTGATGAGCACACCTGGAACTGTGACACAAGGCTGAGTAGGTAGGGGCTGCAGTGGGTGGTGAAGTTGGGCTGTGTGGAGAGATAAACAGAAAATGAGACTGAACTATTCCTTTGCACAAGCATCTTTTGCTTGCTGCTTGCTTTTCTTGAGGAGGATTTCTTCAGGGTAAACTATACAAAAGGGCCCCCTTCTCCAGTTCATCAACCTGAAAAATGCCCTTTGTGTCCCTACAGTTCACAGGTATGGAAAGAGGTCAAAGTTGTCTGCTCAAGCATCTCATAAATTCTTCAGTTCTTGGAGGGCTGGCTGTAGTCCCTCCCTCACCCAGGACCTCGTACATGCGAGATGTGTGCTCTACCACAGAGCTGCACCCTCTGGCCTAGCTTTCTATCTTCTTCACAGTTTTTCTTAATCTCTTGTTTGGTTGCATATTTTTTCACTATCTCATGATTAAGCAGGGGAAAGCCCATAGATAGTAATCAAGCACACATTTCAAGTTCCATCTAATGCAGAATTTAACATTTTCACTGTCGATGTCAGTCTTTCTACAACATTAGCAAATACAAAGATTAGAATTTACTCTTTCTGGGCTATGCCTCAGATCAGCAAGGCAAACTCTTGTGCAAAGTGGAAGACTGAAACATGTCTAGACACATAGCCATCATCCTCTCTTGGCCTTGATTTCCTTATTTGTAAAATAATAACAAATTAATGATAGCTAATCTTTAATGAGAACTCATTGGAGACATACAGCTCCTCTACTTATAGTCTATCTATAATCTTCATAGATTCTACATAAAAATATTTGAAGAGTTCAGGTCATCTTGTTACAGTGACATATAGATTCTCATATTATAGCAAAACAATTCACAATAGCTAAATTATGGAAATGGCCTATATGTGCCAGCAATGGATGAATGGGTAAGGAAATGTTTTTGCACCCAATAGAGTACTACTCAAACATAAACAACGATCTCTTTGAGTCACTAGTAGGAAAATGAATAGGGTGTTAGACCATACTGCCATTCACAGACTGCAGAGGAAGAGAACAAGAAGTCAACAAGAAGCAAGCCCTCCCTGCAAACCAGTGCCATGCTCAGGCTCCCACTGCTGGAGAAACAGCCAGACCTCAACTCCTTCTGCCCTGTGGGCTGGCAAACAAGATAGAGCCACCACCTATCTTACCACCCCTGTAAGCAACCTGCTCATTTGGAGAAACACAGGCTGAGATAATAGCTATTGAGGTGAAATGCAATTTGATGCTTGTGGTGTTTAGTGTTTTATTGACTTTGCAGGTCTAGGGGTTGGTGGTCTGATCATGTAGTTGGAGAATAATGGTACACACAGTGTGGCATCTATGGGGTCTCCTTCTGAAGGTGGTAGCCATTGTTAATTCCCTATAATCTTGTTTTGAATTTCTGTATCATTTTCATTGTTTTGTTGGATTGGGTTTTATTCTGTTTTGTTGTTTGATTTTGTTATATGCAATGGCATGGGCAGATATTTCAAAGATAGCAAGACATATTATGGTAGCCATATTGGATTTAATTTTGTCTTGTTTTGAAGTATTTTATTGCATTCATTATTTTGTTTTATTGTTTCTATTCTGTTCTGTTTTGTTTGATTTTTACTATGTCTGAAGATATCTACAGCTCTTTTGAAGATAACAAGAGGCATTATGGTAACCATTGTTGATTTCATGTTGCTTTGAAGTCCTGGGTCACTTACGCTGGTTTGTTTTGGTTGGTTTTGTTCTGTTTTATTTTGCTTGGTTTTATTCTCTTTAAAATAAAAAAGATTTTTAAAATTTTCTTCTGCAACATTGGTGCCAGAATCAGTTCCAAAATCCCATATCTGTAAGAACTTTGAAGCCATGCTTTATAGAATTGAAACAGACTTTGGAAGAAATCCTAACAATTTACTAAGGTTAGCTTGATTTGTACTTCTTTAAAATGAGTTTATTTTGCATACAATATATTGCATATTTCTTTAGGTGGAGCTTATTAATTTCATACACTTGGAACAGATCAACATTTATTATAACTCAAAAGTGAGAAAAGTCAAAGACAGTCTTGTCACTGACTAGAAAAATTTTAAAAATATTCATATACTTTCTTCTATGATTGGAATTATAATAGATAACATTATAAGAAGCCTGAAATTCTTCCAGAGAGCACTTCTGTCTCATTTCCTCATCATCAGATCCTAAGACTGTTGTTGTCTTATGAGATATTATTTCACAAAAAGCTAAGTAACTTACCTTCAGTCACAAAGCTTAGCACAAGTCTTGGGATTTGAATATAGGCACAGCTTTTATCCAAAGCCCTCTTGTTCAACTTCTTTGTGTGGAAGGAAAGAGAAATAATGGAAATGGATTTCTGGAAAAAGGTAAACACTAGAGTCTGGGAATTGCTGTGTTAAGTATTTTAAAACCTGCTCAAAATTAAGACAGAAACAAAACCAGTCCATAATGACTACTAACCATTGCCAATTTAAGCATACTACTAGCATTAAAATTAATTTTCCATTATCTATGTTATCTAGGACTTGGAAGAACACAAGAAATTCTCATCCTCAAGAGAAACTCAGACCTCATTTTAGTTAGCACTTTCATTCTTTTCCATGACTGAACATTTTAGAGAATAGCCTTGTTACTACAGTTTGTAAAATGGAATGCTGTAAAACTTTGTGAGTTTCTTTTCCTCTCTGATTTATGCTGCAGTAGAAGGTGAACTTAAAGCGCATATAGGTGTGTTTAAATATAGGAAGGTCAAGGAGAAACATGTCCTGTGCTCAAGTACTGTTTCAGAGAAACAACCAACTCCTTATTAATTTAACATTTTGTCAAAATGCCTGTGAAGTGTGTAATATATCAGATACTGTGCTACCCATTTTTCACATTCAGGTTTCTTCTTTGAAATATGGAGAGCTGAGCACCCAGAAGCCAGTCACAAAGCAGCCAGGGTATACTGGCCAATAGTTAAACTAAGGTCACAGAGCCAAGCACCAAAGATGCAAGACCATGTAGTCTTTTCTTTTCTTCTAGAGATTTCAAGGTTTTCCTTTCCACTGAAATACTTCATATCACCACTCATGAAAACATTGTTTCATGGCTGCTGAGCAAATAAAGTCAGAATACTCCTTGAAGAAATGTAAATTCTGGAAACAGCTGAGTGTCTTTTTATAAGCCTGTTATAATAAAGGAGGACTTTTTTTCAGTCTGATGCTTGCATCAACTCTTGCTATAAACATTTGATGTTCTGTAACAAATCAACATTTAGATACTAGGTTTGTCTGATTTTTTTGTTTGTTTGTTTTGTAGCTATACCACAAAGAGAACCTACCTTTTCTTAGTTTTTAGTATCATAAATCATAGACCTTTTTCTTTCCATCTACAATTTACAACTTTCAGACAAATAGCCAAAAAACAGTAACTTTATTTCTGCCAGTGATGTCTTTTATTCATTTTCTATTTCACTTTGCAGAATACTATGACTGACAGGACCGTGGGGGAACTTTGAGGACTGTGTACCACAGGCGTGCTTCTCTCTACTCACAGCCTGCCCCCATCAAGGTCACTATGTACTATAACTGATCAGCCAAGGAGGGTTTGTTCTTATTTCATGACCAGTTACAGATTTTATGAGTACCCTTCTAACAATGTCAAGACAAAGGGTTATGGCACTGTCCTCTTACAGTAAAGTAAGAAGACAATGCCTGCTGTCTGGTAGGCGTCCTGTGACCTTTGCAGTAGTCTATGGAATAGGGACGTAGTATCACGTTCTCCTGCAGAGTAGGTATTGAGTACTCCTGGAGTCTAAATGGCATCATTCAATTATGCTGTGCCAGTGTCACTGAGCTAATCTGTAGCAAAGTCTTGATCACAGGTCTCTTGATTTTAAGATTTTTTTTCTAATCTGTTTTGTTTCTCCTCCCACCTCTGAACTCCTATTTGTGTTGAGTCTGTGTTTTATATGGTTCTACCATGTACCTTGTCACTTTGAACAGATATTCTTATTTTTACTTGACAAATGAGGAAATCAAAATGCAGGGCACATAGCTTGTCTGTGGTCACTGGGCTGGGAAGGCAGAGCAAGTCTTAGACACTCTCTTCTGATCCCAAATTAGTATGTTTTCCACTGCACCACAGCAATCACTGGAGTTTACAATCTTGCTTAAGAATCCACATTAAACACTTGAAATAAAAAATATTAATTCTGAAAACTTGCACCACCACTTACAGTGGGAGGTCAGAGCCCCAGGGAAGTGGTTTTTCAGTTTTTCCGATTTCCTCCATTCTCATTGCCTCTCTTCTCATTTTCTGAGCACTATGCAGTTCAATCTTTCCATTTCCCTGTATCTCCCTAGTCAATCTGCTTTCCCTGAACTTCATTTGACTTGCCTATTAAATATTTCCAAGTGCAAGTATGACATTCTTTTCATCCTTAAACATGGTTGTCCTCACAAAAGTTCTAATTTGCTGAGAACTATTTCTCTTTGTGTAAACTCCAGTGACAGTTGCTCATTATTTCGTAGGGTTTACTTGTTCATACAGATTGTTAAATACCTTCCAAGTTATTCCAAAGCTTATGTGGCTGCGCAGGAAATTCTCAATGACTCAACTCTAGCTGCCTGCCAAGTACCACAGCTGTGAGCAGCTCTCCCTTCCCTGAGCGTCCTGCCTCTGCCTCTGCCTCCCTGAGAAGAGCAGCAGTGGCAGCAGGCATGTCTTCTCGGGCTGTGGTTCTCTTCCCAGTGTTTTGGCTTAGCCAAAGCCTTGTTCATTCCATCACGGGGCCTTGCACCCTTCCTGGTGAGATGAGAGAGGGTGAAGAAGTACCCTGAGCAGCCCTACTGCCTGGGCTCAACACTCAATTCTGCCAAAGCTTTCTGATCACCATTTATTTAAACTGTGCCTCAATTTCCTCATTTGTAAGATGGGGATCATGATTATATTTACCTCTTGAGGTTGCTGTGAAGACTAAAAGTGTTAAAGAGCACTTAAGTGTTCAATAAATATTGCCCACTAATATGAAATGTTAAGGTGATGAGCGTAAAATAGCTTGCAGGATGCAGAGATATGTTTTCATGAGCTCACTGAATCCTTGTTAAGTGCCTAAAAGCCAACGTTTCTATCACCACTTATAATGGAGAAATTTAACAGGGAGGAAAACTGGTTTCTCTGAGTTTTTATGGCTAGAAAATGGTAGAAAAAAAAGAAAAATCTAGGTCAGTCTTCTTTCTGTAATAATAATAGCCATGGCTATTTATTCAATGCTTATGGACTACCAGGCAGTGTGTTCTTTTGGCCCCTATATTAAGCCTTTAAAATAAGCATTACAATCATATGCCTTTTTCAGTTCAGGGGCTGAGGCTTGGTGAATTCAAGGAGCTGTTTTTAAAAATCAAGTCAAATTAAGAATAAGTCAAAATGTAAAACTTTTTTGATGAGAATATCTCAAAACTAGATGATTAAAATCAAGTATATTGGAGTTTTTGGGTAAGTAACTTCTATTCATTGGAAGACAACAATGACAAGTAAGGAAACTCTTATGGAGATTAAGTGTGAAAATATTTTACAATTTATTTAATAGGTTATCTACAATGTAGTACATTTCCAAATGGAGTATAGAAGAAACAAATATTCCAAATTACATGATAATCTGTATTTCATCAACTACAAGACACAGTTTTCCTATTGCAATTATAATCAGGAATATAAATCCTCTCTCTCAAATTTTCTCTCTCGGTTTGCTTCTTTTTTGTGGTACTAGGGATTGAACTTAATACATTTGCACTGGGCCACATGCCCAGTTTTTTTTTTTTTTTTTGTATGCCTTAAGACAAGGTTTTGCTCAGTCACTAGGTAGCCCAGGCTGCTTCCAACCTCACAAAGCTCCTGCCTTAGCCTCCCGAGTGCTGGGATTACAGTGTGCACCACCACTCTCAGTGTGACTTTTATGATTAGTGATATATGAAGAAGTGATAATTTTTTTATAGATGGTGACTTTTCAAGCCTCAACAAAGCCTATTATTTTGTACACTTCTCCATTGTGGGATATCATTAGTAGAGATTTCAAGGGTTTTTTTTTATTTATTTATAAGCAAGCTAGATGCTTGATATATTCTAGTAAACTGTCACGACAAATTCTTTTTCATTTACAATGCTCTGTATTTCATTGGAAGTTATGATAAATCACAAGTTGATATATCACAGGAAAAAGTATGTGGCAAGTTTTCCCCAGGCAGATTTATGTTGATGATTTACAAGAAAAACCTTAATCAAATGTGAGAAAGTCAACGTGCTGATTGAACGTTTAAGATTTCTTTGGCTTCCTGAAATCACAATTAAAACACTTTCAAGTTCATTTTCAAAAGATATTAACTACTCTGAAATTTCTCTTCCATAGGCTTTCTCTGTGACCCTGAGATATTTCCAGTTCCTGCTCCTAGCTTAACTTTTGGGTTTATTCACCCTTGGATGCAGGCAAGAGTCTTAAGTGCTTTTTTTTCTTCCCCACTTGAAAGAAGATTTGTACCACCCAAGCTCCCCAGAAGAATATTTTATCATCATAAATCCTAGCTGTTTGTTATCTCCTCCTTGCAAAATCAGCATGACAGGCATTCTTATTATGATTACAGCACCTATAACAAAAGACATATTAGCAAGACAAAAGCTTACTAATTTATTTGTTTTACATGGTATAGAAAGCCTTTAGAAGTTAAGACCCAAAGTCACAGGTAAATGTATGTATTTTTCTGCTTAGGTTTGAAGTGGAGAGCTGTGGATGTGTAGGATTGGACAAGGAGGTGTGATGGTAACTCTCTAGGTGGGAGGACTTCGCAGGGCCTGCTTGTTCAGACTTTCCTGTGTCCTTTGTCTTCAGGGATCTTTTCTCTCTCTCCAGGTACAGGAGGAGCATTTCTCAAATGAAGATCTCATAACTTGCCACAGAAAGCATGGAGAAGGTGTGGAGGCCATTCAGCCTCTGGCTGCTTTCTCTGATCCTGAGGTTCTGTGTTCTGGGTTTGTGTATCCTGAACCCCAGCAAGTGTAACATTATTCAGATACTACCAGGTGAAAATAGCAGGGGAACTCGTGTGTGTGTGTGTGTGTGTGTGTGTGTATACTCTGTACTTTCTGATAAAATGTAAAAATGTGCTGTAAGAAAGGTTTTCATTTTTTAGAAATCTCTTTTCCCAAATCAGCAAAGCCACAAGGCCTATGAATTTACAGCTTTTGTTCTTAGTTACCGTCTAGAGAAAAAATCCAGTCACTCCAGAATGACATTTTTCCTTTATTTCAGGAAATCACCCTAAAGACCGGAAGCTGGAAGCAATGCTGCTGATTTGTGCTGGCAGTGTCAGTATCCACAAAGCTAACGATAGATTAGTGAACGCTATCATCATCAGTCTCTAATCTAGAGAACTATCTTAATTAACCAAGGAAACATACTAGACTTACTTGAAATAGGGCATTTCTCATCACTAGTTTTCAAATGAGAAAAGAGAAAAAAATATTGCATAAGTAACAAAAAATGTTCAAAAAGTTAATAAAAATTTTCGTCATGATGAAAATACTTCTTTACTTCCTGGCTGAAGTCCTATTTAAGAGAATCTCCTTTAAGGCCAGCACTGTGAAAGGTGCAGCAAGCCAGATGTTCAAAGCTTTTCAGCTTTGTTTATTTTGGACCAAAAGTGGATATATATATATATTTTTTTCTTTTCTAATCTGAAACACAAAAAGTACTAGATATCTCTTTGTTATCAGTGTGCATCAGAATATGAAGGAAGAAGGTTAGACATAAAGTATTCCTTGGAAGAAGAACAAACAAGTTATGCCAGTTATAACAAGCCAAGGAACTCAGAACTACTAACATTGTAACATTATTAGCAAATTGGAGACAGTATGAGAGGATAATCAAAATGTTAACAATAGAACAATTAAGAGAAAGTTATTTAAAGAAATATCTTTTTTTCAAATGATAGGAAGTCTTCAGCAATGCTGGGAGCTTCATCCTCAATCCAGTGGGTTTCCACACTTTCTGTGTAGAATTCTGTGGTGCCTTGCAAGGCCAGAAAAAGTGAATAAGCATTACACTTGTTCTCTATGGTAAGTTATTCTCTCATTTGGCTGTTTTCATCCAATAGTCTAAAGAAGGGAAACTCTATCACAATAAAGGTCTGCTGTATTCAGTAATGAATTAGACTCACTCACCATTATTAATATGGGGAAAAAATCCAGCCTGATCTTTCCCTGTTAGTGTTTATATCCTCAGGCTTGAATCATTCTTCTTCATTGCTTTGAGGATGTCAAAATGCAAACTTCAAAGGTATAAGATTTAAAGCATTCACAATAGACTGTTTTAAGTGATACATGTGTATAGTAATTCATCTTAAACATTTCTTTGAAAATTAAAACTCTTACAGAAAATACTTAGAAATAGGGCTTCACAAAGAACTACTGTATTCACACCACATGTATCTTCTGTAAGACTTACTATTCTTAAATACTTTGAATCTTTATAATGTTATCCTAACTATGCTTGAAGATGTTTTGTGGTTTTCATATTTATGGCTAGCGACCCCTCCCCCTTTTTAAATCTTTTTCCTACTTCATAAACAAAACAAAACAAAACAATTACAGTGCATGTGTGAGATAACTCAGATCAAAATTCTTGAAGTAAATATGAAGCTTTTCATATTTCAGAAAAAAGAGAAACAATTTTGATTGAAAGTTGGTCAAAACAATTTCAATCATTCATTATGAGTATTAAGGGATAAGAAAAACCAGTAAGAATTCAAGATCTTCATAATTTAAAAAAATTTTTTTCAGATAACTAGATCAAATTTACCTGAAGGAGAAAACTTAAAATTTTTATTTTTTCAAATTGCCACAAAAATACCCAGACATGTGAGCTGGTTGGCAATATACTAAGTTGATAATTCCCTTAAAAAGAGAAAACTAAAAATTATGAACCAGAAAATTGGGCAAGAATTACCACATACATATTCAATAATCACTTTGACAATGTTAGAAGTCCCACTTCTTCACAGGTAAAAGGGTGTCATCCTCCTGTGGAGAGGGCCACAGGGAGACATGGCTGAAGGGTGGCCTCCTGTCATGCCACCAATTTGCGTGAATCTATTGTAGAAAGCCTGACTCCAAATCCAAGTTCCTGGTTTCATCTTTTTCATACACTATATGCATTTAAATACCTATAGTGGGTACACTATTAAATAATCTCTTTTAAAAACAAGAAGAAAATAAAATCTCCAGTTAATATTCCTTAATATTTCTGAATAAATATGTTTTGTTATATGATAATGTTTCTGACAGTATTTAAGAGATCAGAAAGTTAATCCACCAATGGGGCCTTCGTTTCACTATAATTCGTAGTTACCTCATTACTGTGGAAGGCAGATCACGCCTCACTTTTTTGTCCTACCCTGTGTTTTCAGAGGTTTCTGGGTGGGGGTAGAAATTAGCCAGGGACAGGGAGCTGTGGGATGATAATTCAGCCAGCATTAAGACTTTTATGAATGGTGCGCTGTCAGTGGGTCATACTATTCTCAGGAGCTAATGAACCCAGTGGACTTGGGGTACATAAACTTTCTTGTACCTCTGTGTCAGGAGAGGGGCAATCAGTGGTTTGCTTTCATTCATGAAATGTCTGTTCTCTAGAATACTATCAGTGACTGCCCCACAAAGCTGGGGCACCAACCCAGCCTTACTGCCACCAGTTGTGAAATTATTCTTTAATACTTCCTTCTATTCTCATACTCAGAGCCAAACTCCAATTATCTTAGGTCTTATATCCCTCACCTATATATAGGCACTTGGATTCCTTCTAATCAACTAATACTGCTTACTACTTTAACTCTTCATAGCAGTCAAATCCATTTGGTCCTTTCTAGCACTCATTCCTTCCCTCTGCCTCTCTCTTTCTCTCTTCCATCTCATCTATCATCCATCTATCACCATCCATCCATCCATCCCTTCCTTTTCCTCATTCACCATTTTTCTCTCATTCTTTTTCTTCTTCTTTTTCCTTCTCTCTTTTGTTTTAATTTGATGGTCTTAAACAGATCTGCCAAGAGCAGCTATTTTGAAATCTTTCAGAAGTCCTACAGTGACTCAGTAAAAATGGTTTCTTCAGAAGTGACTTAACTCCCTTGGAGTTAAGAGTCATTCTTTATATTTTTGGGGGAAAAATCAGTTCATAATTAAATTGTAATTAGGACTGTCTGAAGCCTACTGCCTTGTCATGTGGCTGGCCATGTATGTGGAAATGTAACTCATGTGCCTCTGGTCACAGTTGAGGCATCAATGTCCTGTGATGCCCCACAGCAAGAGTTCATCAGCTGAAGACTTTCTAGTTTCTTGAGAACTGAGTAGTAATAGAAAACAAATTTCTCCATGGGGAAAGAACACACTTCTTACTAACTTTCCATCTCTCCCTACTGTCCATATCACCATGAAGATCCTCATAAGTATAAGGCCACAGCTGCACTCTGAGTCATCCAATAATCCCCTCACCATTTTCTCCAATGTAAATATGATCAATAAATACCAAGGTTCTGGCTGCCTCATAGCCTTTTGCTCCCCATGAACAACTGGCCACCCAAGATGCCCATTGCATCGCTGTAACACCTCACAGGAAACTTGGAGCTCACTGCAGGGGTCCCTGATAGTTAACTACTTTCATTTTGTCATTAATTTGTGCAATTGGAAGATACACTGTTTAAAACCTGAGAGGATTGTTTGTTTGTCTGTTTGTTTATTTGTTTGAGACAGGTTCTTGCTGCATAGTCCAGGCTGGCCTTGAACATACTATGTAGCGCAGCCTGAATTCAAAGTCTCAGCAATCCTCCTGTCTCAGCCTCTGAAGTGCTGGGATTATGGGTGCACATTACTATTTCAGCTGAAGACTTTCCTAAGTAACTGAAGTAGGGACCTTTCAATGTTAATTTGGTAAGTGCATATGTTTATGTATTTCCTCTAGTACTTACACTAAGCCTACAAGCGAGGGCTCATTATTCCGCTTTTACAAAGAAGGAAACAAGTTTCATTGATTCAGACATTAAATAATAGTACCCGACACATGCAAAAAATGGACCACATGCATATTTGTTAAACCAAACAAATCTAAGACATAGTTTCTAGGAGGAAAAATGAAAATTCAAAGCTAGATTGGTGACATTCCAAAGACCCTGCTCCTTCTGCTACACCACGTAGCTTTTAAACTCTGATTAGAAAGAAGTAAAGCTAATTAAAATCCATGCCAAAGAGAAGACAACCAAAGTTTGATTTATTTAATCTTGCTTTAAAAAGAAAATCCTACTGCATTGAAAGTTTTTTTTTTAGCTTGTATCATTTTTCTTAAAAAATAAAACAGAAAGCTGATGCTGATTGAAAGGTGTTTTAATGATACAATACCCCCACCCTCAAATTGCACACAAGAAACACTCAATGGGAATAAAAGAAATGAGTCAAACATCAGGTAGGAGTTATCTTTAAATGAGGGCACTATGGTGCTTTTATTGACTTTTCCACTTTCTGCTTATTGCATTTTCTAATTTTTCTATGGTAAGTATGAGCTGCTTTTGCAATGGATTAAATTTCATTGAAAGTGATTGGTATGTTAAAATAATAAAAGAGAAGAATGTTTTTACTGTTACCAGCTTACATTTTTACTATAATTAAAAAAAAAAGAAAAAGCAATGGTGTAATATCAGGTGATTGTGTATTGTTTGTAGAACATATTTTAATCAAGAGTTAGAGAATTTAGAAAGCCCCTGCTGTGACAAGCATTCTACTTGTTTGAGGGAAGAAAAGAAAGCTAAGTTAAGCTTTAAGGTTTAATTACTATTTGAGGGAAGAATTAAGACTTTAAAACTCAGCTGGGCATTAACTCCTCAAGGCTTTTGACACACTGTTTTAACAGAGCTTCTGAAGCTGATGAAACAGGAACTAAAAGGCCCAGTTCCCAGGATTTCAGACTGGAGCTGCACTGAATGAAAATCTTTGCCCATCTTGAGAAGTTGAGAATTAGGGAAATCCACTTGGCTCATTCCTTCTCGGACTGAAATCTCCCCACAGTCCTTTAATTACAGATAAACCTCCAAAGTTATTCCCAATTGAGAGAAAAAGATCTGTTACAGGAAGTGGTTTTATAACTTTGGAACTTCTGGTTTAAGTCATTTTAATAAGAACATATCCAACCTGAAAATGGCAGGATCTGCCTCCAACATGTTACCTTGCATAACCAAGCCCAGGGTTCTGAAAGGTTCTCTCCTGAAATGCACACATTGTATAAGCAAAGGGTGAGGTGAGAAGCATGACTTTATTCACTGATTCAGTACTCATGTCTTCAGAAGCTGAACCTCGAAACACAAATGTGAAGTGGACATGGCCTTCAAGAAGCCAGGTGAAAGGTGAGGGATACTGACTGTGGTATCTGCTTGAGGAGTGGCCCTATGATCTTGTACTTTAAAAAGCCACCCATTTAGTTCTTGAGTTCTTGAACCTGTCCTGGGGTGGTAGTATGGTGTGCGCTTGGGCACATGTGTGTGCATGTGTATACATATATATTTGTGTGTGTGTGTGTGTGTGTATATATATATATATATAAAATGTGCTTTAAAAAGCAACTCCAGCTTTGGCATCATAAAATCTGCTTTGCAGACACAGTAATGCAATTTAATTTAATATGTAACTGAAAACTTGGATAAATCATAAACTCTACAGTATGAATATAACTATATAAAATACACATGCATGCATAGGTAAAGTATATACCTATATGCAACTAAAACTCTCAAGTTACTAAATCATGAACAATTACAGATTTGGGAGAAAAATAGAAGAAAGGTAACTTTCTTTTGGGGGGGTAACTTTCAGTAAAAAATGTGTGGGAGAGTACAAGATGAAAATATGTGGTGATGTGGTTTTTATGGTTAATTTTAATATGTTATTCTATACACATTAATTATTTAATAAATAATGTAACCAATGAGTACAAATGAATATATACAGTAAGGATGTCTTATTTCCTTGTTCCCAGTCACAATGAGCACCATGTTTAGGAGTTAATGTTCTGTTTGTAAATATAGGAAACATAACAGTAAGTTACTATGTACTCTTCACACACTTCACTTTTTTAACTCATTAAATTTTCAACGCTGTTTAGAAAGGCTCAAAACATGCTAAAAAGGATATAATTGCTTTACTTTACTTAGGCCAGACAGGGACTCACAGTGCTTGGGACAGAGCTCTCAGTTGACCTTTTTCACAATGGTCCTCTTTGGAGCGAGGTAGTCTTGTACTGAGCACAGCAAAAAATCATCACCCACCAGTCCCAGCCACCCCCTGCTTCATGAGAGAATAGCAATAATGTCAGTGTTTGCCCTAGTTTCTTGGAAACTTCATAGATACTGTTCAGGTCACTTGAACATCCCTTTTGAGCTCATTAATATCTCGCCTTCCTAACATAATTTACAGATTTAGTGTTTTAAAAGTCTCATGCATAATTTTCAACTTAGCATTTAGCTATGCATCAATGAAGATAATGCTGCATAACCTATTTAAGTTTACATAAATAGTATACTACCATACTGAATGCAGTATTCTGTAACTTGGTTGGTAAAAATCAACTTGTTTTTGAAAAATCATCTTAACATATACACCTCCAGTGCATTTTATTTGTTTTTTTTTTTTAGAGAGAAAAAGCAAAATGGAAAAAAGAGTAGAAATAATACAGAATTTCAAAAAAAGTAAGAAATCACTAGTTGATAAATTACATATTGTTATCTTAGAAGTAGTTGCTCAAGTCACAAAATCAAAATATAAAAAGTAGAAAAACAAACTGACAGTACAAACCATTCTATTTGATGAACTAATAAAAACTTCATAGTATGGTTATCTATCTTACACACTTAAACATACACACAGTTATATCCCTTAGAGCACTTCCCTTTCATTATCACAATATCTATTATACATTTTAGATCTTATTACTCTTTCAATTTATTATTATTTTTATACTAAAGAGACAATATAATATTTAAAAATGTGAGTCTGATTTATCTCACTTATGAGGATAGTCTCAAGTTGCCTCCATTTACCTATAAAACCCTCAAGATCATCCTTACAGCTGAATAATATTCCATTGTATACAAATGCAACATCTTTTTCATCCATTCTGCAGTTGATGGGCATTTCTGGTTGTTTCTAAGATTTAGCTATCACAAATTGTGCTGCTATACACACAGGCACACATATATTGCTAAGACATGAACTTTTCAATTTTTCTGAGAAAATACCCAACAGGGGAATAGCTGAATTGAATGGGACTTCCAATCCTAGTTTTTTTAAGGAATCTCCATGCTGATTTCCATAGTGGCTGCACCAATCTACCCTCCTACCAACAATGGAGAAGTGTTCCTTTTTCTCCACAGACTGTCGACATTTGTTATTGGTTAATTTCTCAATGGTAGCCATTCTTTCTGGAGTGAGATGAAATCTCAGTGCTGTTTTAATTTGCATTTCTCGAATTACCAGTGGTAGTGAACATTTCTTCATGTATTTATTTACCATTTGTATATCTTCATCTGAGAATGTATGTTCATCTCAGATGCCCTTCTTTGAATTGGGGGGGGTTTGATGTTTTTCAATTCTTTGTATGTTCTGGATATAAGTCCTTTGTCTGAGGGACTGCTGGTTAAAGTTCTTTCCCATTCTGTGAATTTTCATTTCACTTTGTTGGTGACTTCTTTTGATTTAATAAAATGAGATCCTAGTTATTGATTCTTTGAAGTACTTCCCATGCGGTTTACATTTTGTTTGTGAATTCTTTGCCTACCCCTATGTTTCCAAGATTTCTACCTACCTTGTCTTCCAGTAGATTTAGTGTTTCTGTTTTAATATTTAGATCTTTGATCCATTTTGACTTTAGTTTAGTACATGCTGGTAGTCATAGGTGTAGTATCAGTCTTTGGCATGTGGAAAGCCAGTTTTTCCAACACATTTATTAAAGAGGCTATCCTTCTTCCAATGAACATGTTTAGCCCCTTTGTCAAATATAAGGTTGCTGAGTGTCTTTGTAGTTGTATTTTCATCTTCTAATCTGTTCCATTGATCCTCAGGTCTATTTATTTGCCAGTACCATGCTGATTTTATCACTGTAGCTTTGTAGTATAATATCAAGTCAGGAATTGAGATGCCTTTTACCTTGCCTTTGTTGTCCAGAATTGCCTTTGGTATTCTAGGTTTCTTCTATTTCCAAATGAATTTTAGGAATGTTTTCTCCAGATCCATAAGGTATGTTAATGGTATTTTGATTGGGATTGCATTAAATCTGTATAACAGTTTTGGGAGAATGGCCATTTTCACAATGTTGGTTCTTCTTGGCAAGAGCAAGGGATATCCTTCCATTTTCTAATATCCACTTCAATCTCCATTTTTAGAGTAGTATAATTTTCAGCACATTGTTTTTTTAAATTCTTGGTTAGGTTGATTCCTAAGTATTTCATTGTTTTTTAGATGCTATTGTGAAAGACGATATTTCCATAATTTCTTTCTCAGTGAGTTTTTTGTTTGTGTACTGGAATGCTATTGATTTTTGAGTGTTGATTTTGTATCCTGCTACACAGCTGAATTTGTTTATTAACTCTACTAGTCTTTTAATGGAGTTTTTGGGGTCTTCTATGCAGAGTATCATGTCATCTGCAAATAGTGATAATTTACTTCTTTCTTTCCTATCTTTATTCCTTTTATTTCTCTCTCTTGTCTGATTGCTCTAATATTTCCAGAACTATATTGAATAGGAGTGGAGATAGTGAAAATCCTTGTGTTGTTCCTGATTTTAGAGTAAAAGCTTTCATTTTTTTGTCCATTTAATGTAATGTTGGCTGTTGGTTTGTCATAGAAGGCCTTTATTAGATTGAGGTAGTTACCATCTATTCTGAATTTCTGTAGGGTTCTTATCATGAACAAGTGTTGGACTTTATCGAAAGCTTTTTTGGAATCTATTGAGGTGATCATGTGATTTTTATTTTGCACTCTGTTGATACAGTGTATTACACTTATTGATTTGCATAGGTTAAATCACTCCTGCATCCCTGGGATAATTCCCACTTGGTCATGATGTATAATTTTTATGATTTGCTGCATTCTATTTGCTAGTATGTTATTGAGAATCTTTACATCAATGTTCATTAGTGAGACCGGACTATAGTTCTCCTTTATGGTTGGGTCTTTCTCTTGTTTTTGTATCAGAGTAATACTTGCCTCTAGGAATGAGTTAGGGAGGATTACTTCCCTTTCAATTTCTTTGAAGAGTTTGAGGAGTATTGGTGTTAAGTCTTCTCTAAATTTCTTATAGAATTCCGTTGTGAATCCATCAGGATTTACACTTTTTTAAAAAATTTTATTTAAAGAGAAACAAAAGCATGTAAAGGGTAGAGGTAATACAGAATTAAAAAAAAAGATAAACAATAAGAAATCACTAGTTAATAAATTACATATTGTCCTCTTAGAAATAGTTTCCCAAGTTACAAAATTAAAGCATACAAAGTAGATAGTCAAACAGTGAGTGTAAACAGCTATGCATGCATGAATCTCTGCATGTATTTCTATACTTTCTGTATTAGAGGGAAGAACAAAACTTAGCAAGACAAAACAAAACAAATTCCTATAAAAACATGAAACCAAAAAGTCGTATAAGACCACAGTACAAGGTGATCTACGATGATTACTGTGTTGTTTCTTATTATCTTCAATAGAATGTCTATATCAACAGGCATAATTGAATATAGCAGTATGATTGAGTATAGCAGTAAATAACAATATTAATAAAAATAAAATATTGTAGACAGTATAAATCTTCAAAGGCAGGTAATAATCAAACCCGAGTGGATATTCTAGGGGATTGTGTCATCTTAAATACAGTTGCCTATACTCTCAGAGTTGATATTATCAATCATAACAGCTTTGAATAAAATCTATCAATACAAAACAGCGATCCAACAAACCAGATTCTATTACAATCAGTCATGGTAAAACAGTGTAGGTTTTACAGAGCTTTAGATTAAGTTACTAGGAAATTAAGGATGATTACCGTACTATATCCTGTTATTTTCGGGATTACTGTCTGTGCCCTCAAATCTAGTACAAGTAAAAATGACTGGAACAGAATATAATACATCTAAGCAGAGTAGTGTGGGTAATGTGGGTTTTGCATCCTGGTGCACTATTAACAATGTAGCATATCAAGACCATCTTTATTATAGTTTCTAGTTATCCTTCTCTGCCTCATTTCTGCCATGCTATTTTCCTGCCTTTGTTTGTCTAGTTTTCTCCTTCATTCTACTTCCTGCCCCACTCACTGAGGCCTTTCTGCCACTGTTCCTAAAATCCTGGTATTTTTTTCTCTCTCTCTCTAGAATGTCCTTCAGTATTCTCTGATTGGTGGTCAAAAACTCCCCCAGCTCCTCTTTGTCATGGAAGCATCTTGTTTCTCCATCAACTTCTAGTGACAGTTTTGCAGGGTACATCAATCTGGGCTGGAGGTTATTTTCTTTCAGGGCTTGGAAAACTTCACCCCAACCTCTTCTTGATCTAATGGTCTGTGTTGAAAAGTCAGCCATGATTCTGATGGGCTTACCTTTATAGGTAATCTGTTTCTTTTCTCTGATGGCTTTTAATATTCTTTTTTTATATTGAATTTCTGGCATCTTGATTATTATATGTCTGGGTGTAGATCTGCTTTGGTTGTAGGTGGCTGGAGTTCTGTATGCCTCACACAACTGAATGTCATTTTCTTTTCCCATGCTTGGGAAGTTTTCCTTAATTATTTCCGTGAATAGCCTTTGTAATTCACCTGTATGTATTCTTACTTCCTTGTTCATGTTTCTTATTTTTAAATTGTAGATTCTCTTGTCATCTTCTAGCCTTTGTATTGTTACTGCCTGTTTCCTTGTTATTTTTAAGAGGTCTTTCCTTTCATCATCACACACTGCCAACTTGTCTTCAAGTTTTGATAGTTTATCCTTAGTTTCTTTTAAGGAGTTTTGTCAGCTTTCAATGGAGTTTTTAATTTCTTTGAATCTGCCTCATGTATTCTATATTTTCTTTATATTTTTTATCAAATGTTTCTCTCCTTTTTTTGTGTTCCTCCCTTCTTCCATCTGTATCAACCTGAGAGATGCTTCCTGAGAGCATTTCTTTTATTACTCTACTCATATCCTGCTTTACTTGATGTAATATTTCAGTTTTGAGCTTCTCTACAAGGTCCCGAAGATATCTCTTAATGTCCATTGAAGCCATGTCTGATGTTGTGTGTTTGCCACCTTCAGTCTCCCTTGTTTTTCCTTCTTCTGGATAAGGGCTCTCAGGGTTCTGGGCTGAGGGCCTCCTCCTGCCTCTCTCTTCTGTCATGGCCCTGGCTTCCTCCACACGGGTTACAGTGCAAGTCCCAGCCCCCTTCCCTGTTGGCCAGGTTTCCTAAGAAGCACGCTGGTGAGAGAACCCCGCCCTCTCCTGGCTGCTCTTGTCACTGAGGTGTAAGCAGTGTTTACATATCCCTGCCCCTCCCCGCCAGGCCAACCAAACTTCGGCTGCCTTCACCAAGTTAGTACTTGCTAGGCGTAGGGAATTGATTTGACAAGTTTTTTATGTTTTAATTTCTTCCTGTGTCAAGAGGATCCATCTCCCTCTTTCTGGGTCTCTCCAGGGTGTTTTATTCTGGCATATGAATTGTTTCTCCTGGGAAGCTTTGTATTTTGTTGCTCACTGATTGGCCATCTTGTCTTCTCCTACACTTTTTTGTTGTTGGTAAGTTTTTTTTTTTTAAGAGAAAAAAAGCAAAACAAAAAGGGGTAGAAACAATACAGAATTTCAGAAAAAAAAATAAGCAATAAGAAATCACTAGTTGATAAATTACATATTGTCTTCTTAGACATAGTTGTTAAAGTTACAAAATTAAAGAATACAAAGTGGACATCCAAACAGTGAGACTGCAAAGAAGTTCAATGATCCAGTAACAACTTAGCAACATGGTTATCAATCCTACACACTTAAACATACATGCAGCCATATCCTCTAGAGCACTTTCTTTTCTTCTTTTTACTTTTAAGTCCATTATCTATTTAGTTATATGCTATTTCAGGTTGCTCAGTACCTTACTGACTTGTTTTGTTGTTGTTATTTACTTTTTAATCACCTTTTATAATCCTGTTGCCTTGTTTTTGAGTTTCTCCTCATCCATGGTCCATGGATCAGCTTTGGTGGAGTTGGGAGCTTTTTGGAGGTATTTTGTTACTTTGTTATCTACTTTTTTTTTTTGAAGGTAGCAAAATACAGCAGAACAAGACAGAACAAACCCATGCAACCCCAGTGCAGTGAAACTACCACAGAACCTCACAGCAGATCACCAGGACGTGAGCAATAGGCACAATAGTACATCCCATTCTGTTCACATTAGCTGTCCTTTCAATCAGCTAGAGGAAAATGGAAGGAAATATCAAACTTATAAGAACAGAATATTGAATAAGCAGTCCCATTAATAAAAACTGAGCAAAACAGTGATAAAAATATGCCTTCAAAGAGATGGTAGAAGGAAATCCCCCTTACATACCACGATGCATACATTCATCCTCCCTAGAGATACTCAGACCACCGGTGCCAACTTGCTAATGGGGTGAGGGATGGATTGATGTCTGATCCTTAGCCTGCACACTGGCAGGCCCCCAGCTGCTTACCAGGGTGGTGCATAGGCTGCCTGTTCTCCCAGCGCCCAAAGTTCCAACATGACGCAGAGCTCAGGAATCACTGATAGTTCTCGCCTTGGTGCGCTGACAGCTTGCTAAGCCCCCAGCTGCTTTGTTGATAAGTTTTTAATCACATTTTCAATTTCAATAGCTGATATTGGGTTATTCAAAATTGTTATATCTTCTTGAGTGAGCTTTGATAGTTCATACACTTATAGAAATCTGTCAATTTCCTCTGTGTTTTCCACCCTGTGTGAGTAGAGATTTTCAAAGTAGATATTCATGATCTTTTGAATTTCCATGGGATCTGTAGTAATTTCCCTCTTTTCAGTCCTCATTGCATGAATTTGAGTTTTTTTCTTTGTTTTTCTTGATAAGCTTGGCTAGAAGTTTATCAATTTTTTTATTCTCTCAAAAAACAAACTCTTTGATTCATTAATTCTTTGTATTTTTTTTAAGTTTCAGTTGCATTAATTTATGCTTTGATCTTTATAATTTCCTCTCTTCTATGAGCTTTGGATTTTACTTGCTCTTCTTTTTCTAGAAACTTGAGCAATAGCATTAGGTTATTTATGTGTGCTCATTCTGTTTTCTTGATATGACAGTTTATTGCCATATATTTGCCTCTTAGGACCACTTTCATTGCATCCCACAGGTTTCAGTGTGTTGTATCTGCATTTTCATTGACTTGAAAGTATTGTTTAATTTCTTCTTTAATTTCACCTGTAACCAATTGATTATTCAGGAGGTTTTTATTTAATTTCCATGTATTTATGCAGGTTTTGCAATTTCTTTTGCCATTAATTTCCAACTTAAGTGTACTATGGGCTGATAATATGCATGGGACAATTTCAATCCCTTTACATTTACTTAAGAATGTTTTATGGGCTAATATATGGTCTATTTGGAAAATGTCCCATGTGCAGCAGAAAAGAATGTGTATTCTGATGTGGTTGGGTAGAGTACCCTGTAAACTTCTACTAAGTCCATTTGCTCACAAGTTTGATTTAGTTCTGTTATTTCTTTGCTGATTTTTTGTCTAGATGCTCTATCAATTTGTGACAGTGGGGGGGGTATTAAGTTTCCCTGTTATAATTGTGTTCTTGTATATTTGGTTTTTCATGTCCATTAGTATTTGTCTTATATAGTTGGATGATTCTATATTTTGGTGCACACATATTTATAATTGTTAGTTCTTCCTCTTGAATTTTTCCACCAACAAGTATGTGGTGACCTTCTTGATATTTTTTTTTATCATTTTTGGTTTGAAGTTCACATTGTCTGAACATAGAATAGCTACCCCTGCTTTTTTCTGAGTTCCTGTTGCATGGAATATGGTTTTCTATCCTTTGACTTTTAATCTATGATTTTCCTTTTGAGTCAGATGTGTTTCTTGTGTACAGCATATTGTGGGATCCTGTTTCTTGATCCACTCTGTCAATCTATTTCTTTTAATAGGTGAATTGAGGTCACTTACAGTGATGGATATAACTGATACGTACTGGCTCACTTTTTCATGTTATTTTCCTGCTGTTGGTTTTCTGCTTTTCCCCCTTGTTTAATTGCCTTCCCTGTCTGGTGGTTTCTTTCTGTTGTTGTTCTGGAAATTATAGTCATTTTTATCTCTATTCAATATGTCTTTCAGTACTCTTTCTAAGGTTGGTTTGATGGACATGAATTTCTTCAGTTGTTCCTTGCCATGGAGGTATCTTATTTCACCATTAAATTTCAAAGAAATTTTTGCAGAGTGCATCAATCTGGGTTGAAAATTGTTTTCCTTCAGGGCTTGAAAGACCCCACTCTAAGCTATTCTTAATTTGAGGGTTTGTGCTGAAAAGTCTGCCTAGAATCTAATGGGCTTTCCTTGATAGGTGAGTTGTGTCTTTTCTCTAACAGCTTTTAGTATTCTGTTTTTATGCTGTATGTCTAGATCATAATTATTATATGTCTGGGTGTAGATTTATGTTGGTGGTATCTGTTTGGTGTCCTATATGCCCCACTTATCTACTCACTTATCTGCATATCAGATTCCTTCCCCATGTTTGGGAAATTTTCTGCTCTTACTTCTGTAAATAGTTTACCAATGTCATTTGCGTTGACTCCTGTATCTTCATTGATGCCTATTAGACTTATATTGTTTCTCTTGGCATCATCTTAAAGCTGCTGAATTGTCATCTCATGTTGCTTTATTTTTAAAATTTCTGTCTTTTCATGATTGCTAGCTGCAATCCTGTCCTCAAGGTCTAAGATTCTATCCTCAGCTTCACTTAAATGGTGTTGCCACCTTTCAATAGAATTTTTAATTTCTTGGAAATCTCTTTGAGTTTGTTTCATAAGTTCTGCTTGTTTTCTATATTGTTCATTCAAGGTTTCAATCAGTTTCCCATGCTCCTGTACTTTTTTATCTATGTATTCTCTAGCTATGCTGAGCAGCTCCTTTATTAAGGTTGTTATTTCTGTTTTTACATGAACTATTTCTAATTTGATTCCCTCTGTAGCCTTATCAATTTATTTATTTATTTCACTTGCTATCTTTTCAGAGATTTCAGTGATGACATTTAAGGTCCTCTATTTCAATGTCTTCTGTACTTGCTCCTGATTGTCTAGATGTTTAAGATTGCATTTTGCTTTTTTGTTTTGTCATTTCCACCTTTTGGGCTAATATTTGGTCTTTCAGTCTCACTAGTACCAACTATCAGTAGTATGTATCTTAGGTTCCTACTGTGCAGTTGATGTTTGTCCAAATGCTGTACCACAATGAAGAGGAGGGCCACTCACCAGAATTCCTCCTGCAGGGCCTGTTGGGTGAGTCCTCAGCTGACTAGCATAGGAGTGTTGATGTAAGTCAACCCTTAGTTCCCGATGTTACTGTGTCTTCAGGTTGTTCCAGATCACCAGATCTCCCTGTCTATAGTATTTGCCTCAGTGGGACCCCACTGTGTCACTGGGTGTCTCATAAGTCCTTTTAATTTTCTCCAGGTTGGGGGAGGCTTTATTGGCACAGTCTTCAACCCATATGATGTTCTCTGTGTGGAGGAAGGTCTTGCCCACACTCTTGCCAGGGTTGCCAAGGTCCTACAGCTGGAGGGAGCATCTCTACTTCTCCTGTTTACCCACTGAAGGGCTCTATTTTAGGTGCAAATTCACCACACTGATAGAAGCCTGCTGAGGCCCTCTGTTTGTATGAGGAGTTACAGAGTCTCCCATCACACCATAAAGGCTAATCCACTGCAGGCTAATGTTCTGGGAGGAGGAGGTGCAGCCAAAGATCAACAGTAATACTAGGTCCAGGAAGTTGGGGGGCTTCCTGAAGGCTGGGTGAGAGGGCAGGCATGGAAGCAGCCTGCCCTCCAGACTGGAGGTCCAGGTCCCATAGGCTGGGTGGGAGGGCAAGTGGGGAAGTGTCCTGCCCTCCAGGCTAGAGGTCTGGGGTCCGGAGCTCTAGTGCATTTTGAAGTGTTGTATAGTATTCTACTATATGATCATAATTCATCAACCAATTTCTTACTGAGTGATTTTTCTGCTTTTAAATTTTTTATTAGAAGGCATGCTGCAATAAAACACTTTTGCATCCACATCCTTCTATATATGCCACTTTTTCCTGGCATAAGATGCCTATATGGCCTTGCTAGGGTGTGGGTGTACATCACCAACCTTATGAGATGTTTTGAAATTGCTATGCCAAGCAGTGCTACCTATTCACATGCTCGTGAGTGTATATGAGAGTTATAGTTATCCTGCCACGGTGACATTGCTTACAATCATTATTATTTAAATTTTGTAGATCTAAAATGATGTCTTATTGCTTTTTCATTCTCTAATTATTAGTAGATTTGAATATCTTCTTATGTTTCTTACCCATTTCAGTTTGCCTTTATTTGATTGCTTGTTCACAGACTGTTCATTCTGCACTGATTATTTATTCAAAAATTTTCTTGTCTTTTGTATACATTATGAATGTCTTTTCAAAGTGGTGAGTTTACTTTTAGACTTTCTTTTTTGGTCTTTGTTGAATATGAAGTTTTTTTTTTTCTTTTTGTCTTTTTGAGACAGGGTCTCACTATGCCATTCAGGCTGGCCTTGAGCTCACTTTGCAGCCCAGGCTGGCCTCAGACTCACAATCATCTCCCTGCCTCAGCCTTCCGAGTGCTGGCATTACAGGTGTGCACCACTACTCCGGGCTAAGAGTTTTGTTTTGTTTTGTTTTGTTTTTTTCTGGAAAAAACCTCCATATCATCAAATAAACCCATTTTCTAGGACACTGTTTTTGTCTTGATTAAGAAATTTTTCCACATCAAAATTTTATGAAAATATTCCATATTTTCCACCAAAAACTGCTTTTTACATTTAGATCTTTAGTCCACCTGGAATATACTTTTGTATATGATGTGATGCTGGAGTGCAGTTTTAGTTTATATTTTCCACACAACTAAATAGTTGCTGTGGCAGCACTGAGCAACCTGCCCTGCCTTTATACATTGATTTGTGGTGCCACATTGGTCTCCCTTCAAGTTTCCACATATGTGAGTGTCTGCTTCTGGATTCTCTGTTATGCTCCTTTGGTTTATTTGACTTTTCCTGTGCCAATACCACACTGTCTCATTTTCTATAAACTTATAAATTCTTGATATATTTGGTCAGGCAAATTTTCCCCTCCCCCAATTTATTCTTTTTAAATTTAGTTGGCTGTTCTCGATTTTTGTGCTTGCATATTAATTTTAGGATTGACCTGTCAAGTTCCATAAAGTCTTTTTGGATTTTGGTTAGAATGTTACATTAAGTTTATAGATTATTTGGGAGGTGAGAGATTGACATCTTTACAGTTCTTAAATGCAAAGTAATCTGTCTCTGTGTTCAATTTTTTTTTGTTCTTTAAAAATATTTTGTTTTTCCCATAGAGTTCTTAAACATCACATATTAAGTTTATTCTTAGGTACTTTATAGGGTGTTTTTCTATTTTATTTTTCTGGCTAGTCTTATTATTTTGTTGAAATGCCAATAACTTTTGTATATTGATTTGAGTCCAGTAATCTTTTGGAACTTTATTTGTTCAGGTAGATGAAAAGCATTGGATTTTCTTTGTTTAAAATTACATTACTTACAAACAAGGGTAGTTTTATTACTTCTCTTTCAAATTTTATACCACTGTGTCCTTTTCTTCCTGTATAGCCCTGGAGGAGATTTCCAGCCCCACTGCAGACTACCTGTGGTTATAGTAAGGTCTTTGTGTTGCTCCCAGGAAGATGAAAAATCTCACCTTTAAGTACAAAAGCTTCAGGTTTCAGAGTTATCTTGTACTAGATACTGTTTTTAGCTTGCTGAGATGGTGTGTTTTGTGTCTACTTGAGTGAACCACAGAGTGTCCAGATATCTTGGTCAGATATCATTCTAGATGTGTCTGATAAGGTGTTTCAGGTAACAACTAATATTTTATTAGTAGACTGAGTAAAGCAGATTGTCCTCCCTAATAGGAATGGGAGGACTGGGGGTATAGCTCAGCAGCACAAGTGCAGGCCTGGCAAACTCAAGGTTGTGAGTTCAATTCTTGAGAAAGAAAGAAAGAAAGAAAGAAAGAAAGAAAGAAAGAAAGAAAGCTAACAGGAATGGGACATGCTGCCCCCACTGTGCCCCACAAGTATGCAGTCACTCCTGACTGTGTAAGGTTGGGACCTTAACCCTTCAGATGCAAACCAACCCCAGCTCTTCCTGCATCCTGAGCTGACCATCTGGGCTGGGCCAACACTGTCAGCTGTCCTGGGCCTTAGCTTGCCAGCTGAGGGTCTTGGCAGTCTCCTGAGTAGATGGGATTATGGGTGTGCACCACCATGCCTGGCTTCATTTAAAAGTTTGTATCAAAGCTCTGATTTTTAGGCCTATTGAGTCTCCATAGTATTTCTTTATTTGCTAATGATTAATTTCTGGTTTCATATTCATTATTTCCTTAAAAAAGATATGGTTTTATTTTCCTTGTTATTTCTTTCTAGTTTGCTGAGTTGTACACTTAAATGATTTGCTTTAAAATTTTATTTTAAAAATGGTAAAAGCTCAATTTTGTATCTCTGTTAACTATTAAATATAGTATTACTTTCAGTGATGCTTACATTTAATTATTTTTCAAGCACATGAAATACATTTATTTATTTAGATAGGATCTGACTATGTAGTTCAGATTGACTTTGAATTCACCATGTAGCCCAGGCTAGCCAAGAACTCATGGCAGTTCTCCTGCCCCAGCCTCGCAAATGCTGGGATTACAGACCTCCACAATCAAGCCTGGCTGAAATGCATTTTAAAATCCAAATATATGTGGGTCCTTTAAAATTACTTTTTAATGTCAATTTCTTATTTAATTTGGTTGTGATCAGAGTATGTGGTCTATATAATATTAATTTCTTAAAATCTATTGAACATTTTTAGTGGCCTAACTCATGGTAAATTTTCTAAAAATAAATATTTCACATCTACTTAAAAAAAGAACATATATTTTATTTGAAGGGATATATATATATATATATATATATATATATATTTCCCTGAAGCATCTATTTCTCTTTTTGTCTACAGACAAAATTTTAGAAATTGTATGACATATGTAACTCATGATATACATTCTTCACAGGTCATTGCTTTTACTATCATGTGATGAGAATCTTCATTTCTGGTGATGCCTTTTGCTCTAAATTCTATCTCATCTGATATTAACATTATCATGACAGTTTCTTTTGCTCCATATTCGCATGGTGTATCTTTCATTGTGTCCTTAATTTATAGTGTAAAGCATTCTGAGATTTGCCTTGGACCAAGCACTGACACACAGAGGTGAAGGTTTGAGACAGTCATTCTCAGCCTCTGAACTAAGCCATTGCCTCTAATGGGCTTCTAACCACGAAACCCAGTTAGCCCCAGTGTTTGTGTCCTCTTACCTTATCAATTTGCAACTGACAGATACACTGTCCTGTGTTGGATACTTTCTGTCTTTTTGTTTCTCTCATTTTGGCATTACTGCCATGCCCCTCTTGACCAGCTGTGCACATCAGCAACTTTTCAGTGATTGCTCAATATTACATACAGAACCACCTTGGTGTTCTGTTAAAACACTTGTTGGTGTTTTAAGTATAGGTTTTAATAATTACTTAACTGGTCCCAAAAACATGGACATTTGGTTATTTTCTGTAGCTTGATATTATCAACACTACGGAAACAAATACTCTTGTATATAGCGGTTTGCAAATCTTGAAATATAGCTGTAAATTCTTCACAGTGTAATTTATGTGCCAAGGATTATATGTATTTCCTATGTCATGTATTTTCACCATCACACCACTGCTTTCCATAGAGGCTGAGTAATGTGTGTTCCCAGAAACAATATCTGGAAGTTATTTTTTCTATATCACCAATTAGACAGTGTCAACCTCTTTGATCTGTTTTAATCTGCTAAGAAAATGGCATATCATTTTTAATTTTGATTTCTTTTCTTATAAGATTGAGGATATTTTCTTTTTCTTATAATTAATTTTTACACTGTTGGTGTTTTAAGTATTTCTATGTATTATTGAAAATACTATCTTTATTGTTTCCTTCTCCAGTCCATTCCAGGTTAACTGGAAGTTTTTCTCTGATAAATTCTCTTCTCCCCTCTGGAATAAACTTGGAAAGCACAGAATTCTTAGCTTATACTTTCTGTAAAGGCCTTGGAAGATATTTCTTTTCCATGTTCTAGCATTCACTCATTATATAAATTCGTTATCTTTTACAGTGGATGCTTAAATAATTTCTCTGTCTTTTTTCTTCCTTTCTTCTCTTTTTTTAAGAATTAAATTCATGAGGATTCTTTATTCAACAAATACTTTCTGAGCTCTCATGTATTTCAGGTATAGTTTAGGTCTCTGGAGTTACATCAGTAAACAAACAAACAAACAAAAGACACAAACTCTTGCCTTCATAGACCTTAAACTGTAGTGGGAGAGCCAGACAATGAGTAAAATAAATAGCTAAGCATTTACATATTAGTATCATGTAGTGACCCTTTGGAAGACCTGGGGATGGGAAACTACTGCATGCTTTGAGAAGAGAATGAGCGACAAACTGAAATTCACTGGTGACAGGGACTTTTGATGAACTTTGGAATAAAGGAGAAACTCGGGTGCAGTAGGAAAAGGGGATGGGAACAGATGTCAAGAGAAGATTGGGGTTTAGAATTTTTATGTTTTAATTTTTAACGAATACCTAAAAATCATACATATTTGTTGTGTACTAGGTGATGTTTTCATATATGTCTACACTGGGTAAAGTTCAAATCAAGACAACACCTATCTCCTGAAACACTGATCATTTCATTGTGGTGAAAACATTCAACATTCTTTCTTTTGGGCTAGGCATGTGGCTTAGTGGTGTAGTGTGAGGTCCTGGGATGGAATCACAGCACTGCAAAAAAATATTCTTTCTTTTAGTTCTTTTTTTAAAAAAGTAACAAAAAACACCATCATTCTCTATAGACATACTGCTGTGCACCAGAATACCAACCTTCTTCCTTCTGTGACCCAGGACCTGGCAGGCAACCACAGCCCTTTTCTTTTCCTTACCAGACTTTCCAGCCACTGAGACCACTCTTTCATCCCAGATTCTGTGTGATCAGCTCTTAAATTCCACATGTGAGATGGTCATGTAGTACTTGGCTTTCTGTGTCTGACTTCTTTCACATGGCCTCATGGCCTCATTTTCCATCCATGTTGCTACAAATGACAGAATTTTGTCCTTTGAAAAGGGTCATGCTGTGCATACACACTAGATGTTCTTATCAGCTCACAGCTGATGGACACTTGAGTTGTTTCCCTCTCTTGGTTATTGTGGAGTGATGTAATCATGGGGAGTATCTTTGACACACTTAGTTTCCTTTGGATATATAACCAGTAGTGGGATTGCTGGATCCCATGGGAGTCTTATTTTTAATTTTTTTGAGGAACCCACATTTTACACAATGGTCCTACCAATTTACATTCTCAATGATACACAAAGGTTCTCTTTTCTCCATTTCTTCTCCAGTGCTTGTTACATTTTTGTCCTTTTGATAATGGCCATTATGGAATGAGCTGTTAAAATCTCATTTTGGTTTTGATTTGTATTTGCCTGATAATTAGTGATACTGTGCATTTCTCAAGGGCTTTTTGACTGTATGTCTATTGCTCATTTTTAAAATTGCATTACTTGAGATTATGTCTCAAAAAATAAAAGCCCACAAGAGACACGACACAAGAGGATGAGGATTCAAATGGAGGAAAGCTAAGAATGAGAAAATATATGGTAATTGCTTAAGGATTACATACCAAAGCACTTCCTAAGCAAATGGTTTTTGTATTTGCAGAGGAACTTTTCTGACTGAAGTGGAAAGGCTCACCACCTTGAGACTTCCTGCTAGGTCCCTTGTCTTAACTTTTTGCAGCCCTTCAGTTTTTTTTTCCTGTGAGATTTTAGAGCACAGTTCAAAGGAGATGGATTTCTCTGACCTCTATTCTCTGACCTCTAAGCATTGTTTTATCCAAATAATTGGGGGTAGATATGTTTAAAGTATAGCAACTTTTGATAAGTAGCAATTTCCTATTACATGAGTTGCAGTAACCATGCAGGAGACTACAGTATGACTTTATTTTTTTTCTTTTTAAAAAAAATTTATTTAAAGGGAAAAAAACATGTAAAAGGTAGAGATAATACAGAATTTTAAAAAAAGATGAACAGTAAGAAATTGCTAGTTGATAAATTACATATTGTCCTCTTAGAAATAGTTGTTCAAGTTACAAAATTAAAGCACACAAAGTAGATATTCAAACAATGAGACTGTAAACAGCTACGCATGCATGAGTCACTACATTTATTTCTATAAACTTAAAGCTTTAAAATCTTACTGAGATAAAGTAAATAATACTTAAATAAATATCATGTCTGAGGATTTAAAGACTCATTTTTTTAATTTAAAGAGAAACAAAAGCATGTAAAGGGTAGAGGTAATACAGAATTAAAAAAAAAGATAAACAATAAGAAATCACTAGTTGATAAATTACATATTGTCCTCTTAGAAATAGTTTCCCAAGTTACAAAATTAAAGCATACAAAGTAGATAGTCAAACAGTGAGTGTAAACAGCTATGCATGCATGAATCTCTGCATGTATTTCTATACTTTCTGTATTAGAGGGAAGAACAAAACTTAGCAAGACAAAACAAAACAAATTCCTATAAAAACAAGAAACCAAAAAGTCATATAAAACCATAGTACAAGGTGATCTACAATGATTACTGTGTTGTTTCTTATTATCTTCAATAGAATGTCTACATCATCAGGCATAATTGAATATAGCAGTATAATTGAGTATATCAGTAAATAATAATAGTAGTAAAAATAAAACATTGTAGACAGTATAAAACTTCAAAGGCAGGTAATAATCAAACCATAGTGGATATTCTAGTGGATTGTGTCATCTTAAGTGCAGTTGCCTATACTCTCAGACTTGATACTATCAATCATAACAGCTTTGAATAAAATCTATCAATACAAAACCGTGATCGAACAAACCAGATTCAATTACAATCAATCATGGTAAAACAGTGTAGGTTTTACAGAGCTTTAGATTAAGTTAATAGGAAATTAAGGATGATTACCGTACTATATCCTGTTATTTTTGGGATTACTGTCTGTGCCCTCAAATCTAGTACAGGTAGAATGACTGGAACAAAATATAATACATCTAAGCAGAGTAGTGTGAGTAATGTGGGTTTTAAATCCTGATGCACTATTAACAATATAGTGTATAAAGGCCATCTATGTTAGAGTTTCTAGTTATCCTTCTCTGCCTCATTTCTGCCATGCTATTTTCCTGCCTTTGTTTGTCTAGTTTTCTCCTTCATTCTACTTCCTGCCTCACTCACTGAGGCCTTTCTGCCACTGTTCCTAAAATCCTGGTATTTTTTTTCTCTCTCTAGAATGTCCTTCAGTATTCTCTGTAGGGTTGGATTGGTGGTCACAAACTCCCCCAGTTCCTTTTTGTCATGGAAGCATCTTGTTTCTCCATCAACTTCTAGTGACAGTTTTGCAGGGTACATCAATCTGGGCTGGAGATTATTCTCTTTCAGGGCTTTGAATACTTCACTCCAAGCTCCTCTTGATCTGATGGTCTGTGTCGAGAAGTCAACCATGATTCTGATGGGCTTACCTTTATAGGTAATCTGTTTCTTTTCTCTGATGGCTTTTAATATTCTTTTTTTATATTGAATTTCTGGCATCTTGATTATTATATGTCTGGGTGTAGATCTGCTTTGGTTGTAGGTGGCTGGAGTTCTGTATGCCTCACACAACCGAATGTCATTTTCTTTTCCCATGCTTGGGAAGTTTTCCTTAATTATTTCCGTGAATAGCCTTTGTAATTCACCTGTATGTATTCCTACTTCTTCGTTCACATTTCTTATTCTTAAATTGTAGATTCTCTTGTCATCTTCTAGCCTTTGTATTGTTACTGCCTGTTTCCTTGTTATTTTTAAGAGATCTTTCCTTTCATCATCACACACTGCCAACTTGTCTTCAAGTTTTGATAGTCTATCCTTAGTTTCTTTTAAGGCATTTTGCCAGCTTTCAATGGAGTTTTTAATTTCCTGGTAGT
>PVLA01001886.1:0-150994 GCA_004027455.1 Hydrochoerus hydrochaeris
ATTGTTGGAGAGGAACTGGTGGAAGCTCTCATAGAAGGCCATCCTGTGGGCCAGTGATGCAGAGGCGAAGCCCGAGGAGCTAGGCGTCTCGGAGTGTTTTGTGTTGGCGCTGCAGCTGGCTTCCTTATCCAGGACCTGATTTGCCCACAGAGGGGCTCCTGGATCTAGCCCGGCTGCACAGTGGCATCTCTGGTCTAGGCACTCGGTGGGCATGTGTTAAGGCATGGGGGTGTCCATTGCCTGTGGGGTGCCATAGTAGTGTGGGCACAGAAGTGTAGATAGGCCAGAGTCTGGGCCAGAAGCGTGAGTCTGGCCATGGCCGAGGCCATGACTGGCTGTGGCACTGGTTGTGGTGATAAGAAGCTTCCCCGTATGGAGAAGCTGGGGCTGCCAATGTGAGGTGCAACTCATTGCTGCCTGGGCTCTGATGGCAGATGGCCCAAGTAGCTGGCAGTTGTGGGGAGCTGAGGCCGCCCAGTGTGTCCAATCTGAGTGCAGTAGGTGGGGTTGCCTGACTGGTTTTTGGCATGGAAAGCCCCAGGCTTGTCAGCCCTCTGGTGGAAGTAAGTACACACCCAATGTGGCCTTCTTCATCTCTGCTATCCTCAATGTCCTGGCTGTTCTGGGCTGCCTTGGGCTGGCAGACAGACACGCCTTTCCACTGGGCCACCAAGGATGTGGCCAACCTGCCAACCTGCTGGTCTTGGTACAAGCACTTGACTGTCTTTCTGACACTGGTGCACTCAAGGACTTCCACAGTCATGGGCAGGGCCGACATCTTCCTGAGTTATTTGTCAAGCTTGTGGGGGTCACTGGTGTGCAGCAGGCTACCTTGAAGCTTGTGTGCTGCTCAAGGTAGCTGACCCCACCTGGCGCTCACAATCTCTGTACAGCCTAGCTCTCCTACCTCAACAGGCTGGTCGCTCTCCCTTCTCTGTACCAAGCCGGCTCCTCGGGCCAGGTGGGGCTGGGTTCACCCAGCAGGGTCGCTTGTTGCAATGCAAAGCTCACCTCATGCAAAGCAGTCCACGTTGGGGGCGGACACCACCATCCACTCCTTCAATCCAAGAGCAGATGTCTCTCCAGGGGCAGAACAGAGCAGGAGGAGAGCAACGTTCCATGTTTCTCCTTTCTGTTCCCTCTTCTTGCTTGCCTGTCTCACACAAATGGGGCCTGAGCAGCCGGCAGACTCTCCTTACAGGTAGACTTTCAAGCCAAGCAGCACAAGGGCAGCTCTCAAGTCTTGGGCCCTTTGGAAGACTTTTGCTCCGCCCACTCTCCCACAATGTACCTGCCTGGAAGTCCCGCCCATTCAGGAAAACCCAACCTACCTACCTAGCTACCTACCTACCTACTAGTGGCCCTCACCCTCCTCTTTTGGCTTCAGCTCATCAAGTCTTTCACAAGCTGCCCACTTCTCCCACCTCCTCTTCCTTTCTGTCCTCCTTGCTTCCTGACTTCTCTTGCCCTGTCCTGGGGCTCTAATCAAAGACCATTGGGATGGGCTCTGTGCAAACTGGCTGCCCTGTGGCCCAATTATTTCCTAAGGGCTAGGCAGGTTCTCCTGGACCTGCGTAAGGGGCAGGGCTGTGCTCACAGTAACCCCTGGCTACCCCCCACTCCCAGGGTCCTGGCAGGAAAGGCCGGAGCCTAAAGGCCCCGCCTCACCATCTGTAGGCTCTCAACCCTCCACTATGCTTCACCCACTCCCCAGGGGACTGTCATTTCCCCTTCTCTGGAGGACTTTTGCACACAAACCCACACGAGGCTTGGGATTCACCATGTTCACAAGCACAGGAACCTGCAGCGGGTCCTTGTGCCTTGTGGCTTGGCTATGTCTACACTTGTAAGCTCTCCAGACTGCAGAGGTCATCCTCCCACCATTTGGCAAGAAAGTCCTTGGGACAAAGATGGATGACAAGGTGATGGATAAAAGCAAGTTGCTTCTTCCCAACATATAGATAAATGAGGGGATTTTGTGAGGGCTGTGGCCAGAGAGCTTGTGGAAGCCTGTTCCCCTCGTGGCTCTTAATATCGAGTCAGGAGCCTTTGTGGATCCCGCACATTAAAGCACACAGGCTGGGTCATTTTGCCTGCTGGTACTTCACTGGCTCTGTCACCAGGCTCGAAAGCTACATTGCACAGGGTATTGGGGGCATCACACCTTTGACAGCTCTTCCAATGTGCCACACTGGGGCTGCATCTGCATCTTATCCCCAGCCAGTCTATACTCATTGCATTTCTTCACCATCACAGTTAACACAATCCAAACTGCTTCAGGGAAACAGCATCCAGAAAATGGAACCCTAGCATCTGAAAGGGCCTAGCCAGATGGCAGGCCTCTAAGTTCTTCTGACAAAAAGAAGAAATCAGGGCACAGATTACAGGAATTAAAAAATCTGAAATTGAGACAAAGTGTCCCTTCAAGGGTGGATGGAACCTAGAGTGGTGTCTTTCTGTCTCTCTCTCTCTCTCTCTCTCTCTCTCTCTCTCTCTCTCTCTCTCTTTCTCTGTGTGTGTTTGTTGTTGTTGTGTGTGTTAGTGTGTCTGTTTCACTTTCTGTGTGACCCTTAGAATGTGACAGGATGTGTTTCAGTGTGTGTGTCTCTGTGTCCTTGTGCCTGTTTATTCCTGTGAAGAATGTTGGGCTTGGCCATTCCTAGTGCTGCCCTCAATCCCAGGTCTGTGTCACTGAGCAATATCCTCAGACCACTTGGGAGGTCTTGTGGGAACTCTGGTAAATTGCATATTGTCCTCACTGGGTCAGAACTTGCTAGTGCCGGGCATAGCTCAGCATAACCACCAACTCCCCGTGGGGATGGCTATGTCATTGAAGTTGTCACAAGCCCTATTCCAGGGCTGGAATGCCATCATGACAGAGCAATCTCCTAGGAATCGCCTCGTTCTTGAGACCAGAGGAAAAGTCCTTCTGAAAGGCAAGAGGTCATTCACCCCTCTGGCAGGGCTCAAACCCTTTGGCTTAAGGATGCTGTGAAAGCAACCCTGCTCCCTATGGACAGTCCAGAAAGCACTGGGTTGGCCTGTTTGTGTGTTCAAGTGGTCCAATCCACCTACTGAGAGATTGAGGCAGGGCAGGCTCATGTTAGTTTCAACCTTGGCAATTTCTAGGCAGCAAAGGAGGGCTGGTTTGGAGACTTGTTGGTTGTTACCCATTATAGTGCTCTAGAAATGGCTGGTATCTTCTCCAGTGCCCAGGGCCACGTGTTTCCGTGGGCCTTCCTCCCTTGCCAGCCCAGGCTGGTCCAGAGGCCACGCTTCTGTCATTCTGAAGGGAATCTGTGGTTCATGCATGTACACAGCAGTAAACAGACAGCTTGTGAGATGCACGCACTGCCGAGGACCCAGGCGGGTCCCTAATAAGTTCTTTCAAGAGATGTTTCCAGGTGAGTCTGACCCTTAGCTGGGTCTACTTGCTTGTACCATGGAGTAGTGTAATTTCAAGTTAAGTCCCTTCTCTTAAATACTGCCATGGTATTCAGATTCAAATTCAAGACTGTAGCTTGTAAATTTTTCACAAGTAATACAAAGTGTTTCCTATATCATCAGAAATAAACTGCTCACTGAATCAAAGTTAGACAGGGTGATGGACATTTACTTTCTTATATCAAGAAATGCAACCTGCTGAATCATCTTGCTATCTTGGAAGCATGCATATAATCTTAGAATTTGAAAGTATTAATTACAGTGAATAATTATTGTTTAATGATCTTTTCATTATTCCTTTCTAAACATTGTAGTTTGCACTACTTTCTACATCTTATAATCTAATTAACATAATTTTTCATAATGTTACATGATCGTGAACTGAATAAGAATCCTTAATTTTGAAGCTCATTTGTAATGTGAATAGGTACAGAAATAATCTTCTTGACTGATTGAAGTATATTTTGTCCTCTTAATGTATCATTGACTATCTTCATGGGTGATGTGTGTGTTTTCCCCATGGGAGAATAACTCTGTTTCACTTTTCATTTCTCCTGTTGTAGAAATGTCCTACTTTAACACAATTGCTGAATTACTCTTCAAACACATACCACTCATTATCTAATTCTTTACATTATATTACATTGTATTATGACAAAATACTATTTGTGTTTATTTCAATGTACTCTGATATATTCTGCATATTGTATACAATTTTTATGCATATTACCTAAATGCTCTTTTTGACAACTGGCCTACTTTCTAAAGAACTTCCAGTATATTACATGGCTTTTAAAGTGCTATTCTGAGGAAAGCAGTGGAGGAAGATTTGAGTAGGAATATTTACAGAGCACCTGCTTTTGCAGGAACATCAACTATCCATGTAGATCAACACAGCTAAGAAATTTAAAAGAGAGCACAGGACCTGGATCTAGCAAAATAAAACAGAAAACAGTGAAAGACATAGGTGGACAAGTTTCCATTTCCAGCATCACATCTTGCACAGTAAGGTGACCACTTGAGAAGGGGAAGTTAGCAGGGGACTTTCTCTTGGACCTCACCACTAGGCCTCACTCAGAAAATCCCCATACAGAAAAGAATCCAACAGCCACCAATTGTATGCTGATCCCTGCACACTGCAGCTGAACACAGTTCTGTCCTCCTGCAAGGAAGTCTTCCTGTAACAAAGGGTCTCTTCATGATCCAGCACTACAACTTCCCCTTGCTTTGAGTCATGTGGATTGACTCACACCCATTGCAGGATTCAGAGAATAAGTTGGAAAATGTATAACTCTTGTTAGAGTGTGCTATACTCTGAAATATCTGCATGGTTTCCTAATTCACAATTAAATCTTTAGAAAATATAGTGAGAGTTGTCACTAAGAGCAGGGGTGAGAATGGAAGAACTCTAATGTTCAGTCAGAGTGGAAGCTCTAAAAATTAGGAAGCTTTTAAGAAGTTGCCTTGTCACCTAAATCATGGACCAAGAGAAAGCTCACACAATGAGGTAGAATTGTCTACCTACTTTTTAAACAATTATAAAACAGTGATTTAAAATTACAAAAATTATACAAATTTAACATTATAAAGATTTTATTTAAAATTATAAGCAATTATTAAAAGGTGATTTAAAGTTTTAAGGAGATTGGAAATTTAGAGAGTGGATTTGTCTTTCAAGCCTATTAACTCAGGCTACTATCTCTGGGTGGGCTGCTGCACATCAAGAATCCTAGAACTTGAGAAATTAAGGCAGGTAGAAGATGAAGATTTAGAGCCAGCTTGGTCTACACAACATGTTCCAAATCAGTCTGCATGACACAGCAAGATCCTGTGTCCAAAAAATTAAGTAGATTATTAAACTTGATGGAAACATCCCATTTCTGAGATGTTGCATGTTCAACTTCATTGCCTATTGATCATGTTTTTATATAGGAATGCATGGTGGCACACTCATACTGTACAGTGGAAAATGATAAAGTCAGTGAACATAACTCCAACTTCAAAGACACACTGATCATTTTTGTTGTATTTAAGTGAATGTAACAATCATGTGCACCTTCCATGTTGGTCATGGCTTTGATAGAGAAGAAAAAAAATTAAAAGTCTAGAAATTACTTCTCAATGAGTATAAACATGAGAATTTCACAGCAAATGAACTAGTGTCTAACCTGAGATATAAAGAATGATGTTTCCATGCTTGATTCTGTTTATAGGTCTAAAATGCTATGAATGAAGGAGATTCCATGTGCTTAGATGAAGGGTCAGGATACTTTAAAAAATTTGTATTGTTGTTATTTTCTGAGCTTCCTTTCAAAATACCTATGAATTTATTACAGAAAATACAAATTGAGGAAAAGTGACTGTTAATATCTTCAAAACCTTGCTGAATAGTGTCTCTGAAATGTCAGAAGTGATAAGAACTCAATGTGTTCCTGTAGTCCAATCTCAGAGGAGACTCATGAACTTTTGGTGGTGACATTTTATATCAACGTAGGGTCATGATCAGCCCAATGGTTTTACAAACAACTCCTGTGATTGTTTTCCATGTCTAAATTCTGTAATTGGAGAAAATGATCTCATTAATTTCAATAGGAAAAACTCTTAACTAGTGTCCTGACTTGCAAACCAAGTTGTACTATAGTTGAAAATGCCAACTGGCCTCCATTGGAGATGAATCCTATTAGAAAATAGTATAGCAAAAGCAGTATTTCATAATGCAAGGGTGATGAAGTTATTGGTAATATGCAGGATTTGAAAAATGAATGGTGGTGTGATAATTTTGCTTCATTGTCAACTACATGGGCTTGGGAATTAGGGAGGGATTAATACTGGACACTTCAGGCTGTATCTGACTTTGGTAGGAAGATAGGGATGATTGAGTAAAAAGCGTAATTTATGTCAAAATGGAAATTCAGATTGTTACTAAAATGTCAAAATTGTGGTGATATAACAATGTGTATAGTTTTTATTTATAATTTTCTGTATAAAATATGTAACTGCTAACATTCTACAGGGATTTAAATGCTAGACATCCAAGATTGATGACAAATAATGGCTCTATTTTATGTTCTAATATGCTTGATATTCAGGTAAGTAGCTATATGTTTAGCTTACTGCCTTATTACACTGTGTTATCAATCTTTTCTTCTGGGTGTTCAACAACTGAGATTTTGAGGCCAGAAACAAGGAAGATAGGCTAAATGAAAGCCAATAGTTTTCCCCTAGCCATCTGAGGTCAGTGAGGACCCATGATACAAGAGAACCTCAGTTGCAACATCCTACATGTGGTGAGTCCAAGATCTGAGAAAGGAGATTATGGGACCACAGTGCAAAGTGATCATCTGAGCATAGTGTGCCTAAGGAGAATCACCAGGAGAGAAAATTCTCACAAGATTCCATGGAAAGCATTTTGGTCAAGCAGTGGCTGTAACAATCCATCAGTTGACACTAGCTGATATGTTAAGAGGTGTGGTGTGTGGTTCCAAGGAAATTGCTGAAGAGATTTACCTGACCTTAAGAGATAGTTAAGAAGTTAAATTTTATTAACACAGGTCTCACTTTAGCTTGGTCTTAAACACTCAGCAGAAAAGTACATTCAAAAAAACTAGTATTCTATATGTTACTTCAACTGCTTCAATTATAAAAACAAAAAGGGGAGATGTTGGGGACAACAAATTCATAGTGATTGGTTTTGTGTATTTCTCTAAGGGATAAAAGGAAGAATTGAGAATGTTGATACCACTCATCTGGGATTTCCCATGGAATCTTCCAAGCGTAAGGTCATATATGCCTTCTTATTCATCTCAGGATTATACTCAAGGACGAGATACTTCTAAATATAAGATCAACTAGGCTTTCTTAAATCATCACAGGATTATACTTGAGTCAAAATACTTCAAACATAAGATTACCTACACTATCTGGAGTCAGTGTCTTGTAATGAATTGTAATCCTTTTCTATTCTCAACTATCACTGTGTAGACCAAATAAACAGTGGCTGTTTTGAAAATGGAAGAGGTCAGATTCAGAGACATTGACTTACCAGCCATTGCTGGAATACGATGTTCATCTCTATTTTTTATTCTTGAGAGAAACAATTGGGAGTTTTAGCTGGATTACCAATATGGAATGCTGCTACATGCTGCAGAACAAAATTATGGAATAAGCATGTATAAAATCTAGTATGAATCTTCACATGTATGGTTAGAGAGAAATATGTATGGTTAGAGAGAAACATCTCTGGCAGTCAGATCACTCACAGGGATTCCAGAATGAGAACTTAAAACTAAAATGAGTGTTGATGACTTGGTATGAACAAAATGTATCTATTCATGGAAAATCAATTACACATCTAAGAATTCTACAATGGTATTACTAAATATTTAGTATGGATATCTTTGAACATAGTGATCAGGACATGCATGACACAAATTACATTTGATAAAAGCTATATTGAAGAAGTTATAAATTATTTGGAAAACTTTGAGGAAACATAGCACTATTAAATAAAAGAAGGACATTCTGATTTTCATTTCAAAATGAAGAGAAATAGACAGCATTAGGTTGTCTCAATTCTAAAAGTTTACATAATTTATATAATAGTACCTTGCAAAAAGATTTTGCATCACCTGTTTGACATCTTTGTTCATCACCTGTTTGACATCTTTGTTCATCACCTGTTTGATATCTTTGTACCTCAGACGGTAGATGATGGGATTCAACATGGGAATGACAATGGTGTAGAATATATACAATATTATGTATTTCTCCAGTGTGTAGCTGGAACATGGTCTTATTTACATGTAAAGCACAGTCCCATGATAAATGGACACTCCAATTAGGTGGAACCACACATGCAGAGTACTTTTTGCCTCTCTTCAGCAGATTGCATCTTCAGAATGGCCAGCAGGGTGAAGTCAGGACCATCAGGATAGTGATAACCTCAATTGCACCCACCAAGTAGAAGAGTAAAAGCTGGTTGTATGAGTATCAGAGCAAGAGACAGCAAAGAGAAGAGGGATGTCACAGAAAGTGTACCTAATTTCATTAGACCAGCAAAAGGAAAGGATAACCATGGCCACATTATTACCATACTATGCCAGCAACATAGGGACCAGAGATGAGGCAAATAGACTCTGGCTAACATAGTCATGGAGTACAAGACTGGGTTGTAGTTGGCTACATAGATGTCACAAGCAATCACCACCAAGAAAAATGTGCTTCCAAACTATCACAGAGAAATATCTGTGCTACACAACCATGGAATGAAATGGATTTATTTTCTAACAGGAAATTAAACACCATTTTTGTGGTCACAACAGTAGAGTAGCAGGCATCCAGGAATGATATAATACTCAGGAAATGGTATCTTGCATTATAAAGTAGAGCATCCCAAATAAGAAGTACAACTAGTTCCAGGTTTCCTATCCTAGCAGAAAGAAATACTAAAAATAACAGGATTTGTAAGTCCAAATCATCAGTGAAACACAAAAGTATTTAAGTATCATGATTTCACTCATGTTCTCCAAATGAACATTGTATGCATCCAACTCAGGTCCCAATCCTTCAATTTCAGTTTTTCTGTACAAGTTTTAAGGGAAATTTCCTTTGTCCTTAAGAGTTTATCAAGCCATGTCTGCATGTATTTTACTCTGAGTGGTGCAATGTTTTCCTGAGTAGGCTCATGATGATCAATGTTAAAAAAATTTGACCTAAGTGGATGTCTTTTGCTGTACAGGTTAAAGAAGAAATAATTTAATTCACTTGTCCTAATTTATTAAAATAAAATAAGAGGTAAAAAAGAAATAATTTAATTCACTTGCCCCAATTTATTAAAATAAAATAATAAGCTGTCTATATGGATGAATTTTGTATCAATTTAATTTTTGTTTGATTTTCTACTATCTGTTATTAGATGAGGTTAAAATTCACAAAAGAGAATATCAGAATGTCTAAGCTCAGAAATATCACAATGGAAATAACACATCTGAGTATTCATCTTGGATTTCTAACACAGTAAATGAAATGCCCTTCATTTTTATTGTTAAAGTGAAAGCAAAAAAATTTATATCATAAGGCTGTGTGGATTCAAAAACATGTCAAAATTTTATCTAATTTTAAAATATTTTCAAATGATAGAAAGTGGGAATTCACACTTACATTTGATGTTATCATAAGGGATTGCAAGGAAAACCATATTATGCACCCCAACCCCAAAAGACTTTTCCATAAATAGAACAGGGGAGAGTAGCTGGAGGTCAGTGAATAAATTTGTAAATGAAGTAACTGCCAATTTATATTTAGTTATCTTTTTAAATATATATAACACAAGTTACACTTGTTTGACTTCACTAGTTTATTGAATCACTATAGTTTTTTTTCAAATTTAATTTCACAGTAATGTCATGTGTTTCTCAAATTATTTGCTCAATTTTCAAAGTCTTAGAAAAAAATTGGGATTTATTTTTGTTGAGAAATTAATTATGGTTGATAAACATTTATTGTAATTTATTGGGGCATTTCTAATATAACTCTGAGATACATTTAACTTGATAATTTTACTTAGAAGGCATTGCTAAAATTTGAAAAATTCCATCTACTCATTTAATTTCAGAGTTTATTCTTTAATATCCTCATAATTGTTCTCAAATAAGAGAAGTGAGTAAATACATTATCATCTAAAAAAATCACAGAGTCACCTGTTTCTCAGTGAAAACCTCAATTCTAGAAGCAAAATGAAATACTGGATTCATTGTCATTAAGGAAAAGATCTTAGTATGGGCTGCAGTTTTTCAATCTGTACATTATAAATGAAAATTTTAGGATGAGTAAAACCTCTGATGTAGTGAGGTCAAGGCTTATTTCAGAGACTCATGGATAATTCATACTCATGATCTAAAAGAACATATTGTTTATTTACATTGAAACACTCATGTATCAAGAATAAACAAATGAAGTAACACTACTGTCAAAAGAAAGGTATGAATGTATATTACCCCAGATATTGACTCAGAGATCTAATTGAAATACTTATTGTACTACTTATAACAAATAATTTAATAAGCAAGAAAGCAGATTTTAAAGCAATAAAAATCATATCCATTCAATTTTTCATAGAACCTATATATTATTCATAAAACACAGATAGATCTCTTATAATAATATGTAACTTTATACCTACAATTATCAAAACAATTGAAAAATAATGCAAGTATGAATTATTGGGTTGCTAATATGTGACAAAAGTACATTTCTGTTTTAAAAATTCTTATTTTTTCTTTTTATCTTTTTCCTCTTCTTTATCTCCATCTCTGTCTCTCTGTGGCTTTCTCTCTGTCTCTTTCTCGCTCCTACAGACACAATTAATGATATTTTCCCAAGATATTTATTATAGACATTGAGGCCAACCAAGAATTAAGCAGATAGGGAAAATGAAAGAATATTATGCAAACAAATTTTGAATAATGTACAAATAGGCTGTCTACTAATGGAATCAATCATAAATTACCTTTTTTGAGACACTCTTTTTATGTAGTTAGGGTGGCCTTGGACTCACTAAGTAGCCCAGACTGGCCTCAGATTCTCAGCACTCCTGCTGCCTCTGCCTCCCACCTGCTGGCATTACAGCTGTGCCATCATTTCTGACCACAAAATATTTTGTGACTGACATGCATAAAGGAAATTCCAGATATATCAGAGTCAAACATCAATTTATTGATGAGAGTTACATGTGGATCCTAGAACCCATTTTAATGATTTAGTACCTAGCACCTGTCTAAAGTTAAATTTTTTGTTTTTTCTCTAAATTACAGAATCTATATTTTTTCAAAAATGTGATGCATAGATTGTTGAGCTTTATGAAATTTTAATTATATATGAATGAGTGTGGATATGTACACTTCAATTCTTATGAAACAAAATAAATCAAATTTGTTTTAAGGACACTGAAAAGTTATAGACTCTGAGTCAGAAGCCAGGCATTTATTCTTTTCCTTTGCACATGCATTTATTGGACAACACCAAATATATATATATATATATATATGAAAATAAAATTCTCCTGAGGTTTATATCCAGTGACTCCCAATATTCTGAAATACAACACATTTAAAACTGAAACTCTGTCACTGTGTTGGCATGTCAGTAAATTAATAGTACACTTATTGACATTCTCTTACCATCTTGTACATAAAATACTCCAGGGGACAATTGAAGTCTGTGATCCTCTCTGTACACTAAGATCACAGTCTGCATGTGGAAGTTTATTTTGTTGCTCATGTCTCAGTTGAGCAGTTGTCCTTTTGAGTGGGAAGCCAGATTTGCAGTAACAAAATGGAAAGAGATTTAGCTACTTATCCAAGCTACACTTTAAGCAAGTTTTCCATTCAGTAATATTTTAGTTAGAAATGATTGTTTATATCTAGCTGATTCCATTTTAAAAGGTAGAGAAGCTTGACAGCCTGAAGCACATGTGCTGCATTTTCATTTTAACAAATTTTGGCCAGTCTGGAATACTAAAACAAATCCATTTCAAGTCATATGTTGAAAAATGCATAAATAACTAGAACTCAGTGGTATACAGTAATGGAATCACTTGCACCAGGTTTCCTAAGGAAAGCTATGGCAGCAGTTGCCACACATCATGAAGGATTTACAAAGTGGTAGAAACATGTGGGGCTGTGTTTCCAGACATCTCCGTACTGAGTTACATGGATCTGAACACTGAGGCTCAGCTACAGCTACAAGTTTTTCAGCCACACAGTGAGATTGCAGCCCAAGCAGAGCTGAGGCCCCTGGCTCCTTTGACTGCACACTGTGCCCTGCACCCATCTGAGTACAGGGCTGACACCATAGCAGTATGACACTTATCATAGAGTCCCTGGAAATGAGGGAAAGTAACAGCATCAAGCATCTCATCTTTTTTAAGTTTAAATTCTCCATGATGCATTTCAAAGAGCATTAAAGTTGCTTCTAAGTCTTGTAGCTGACAAGTAAGAAAATTTGAATTTATTTGTGATTTTCATTAAGGAATTAAAATCATGATTGCAAATTAAAGTATATTTAATTGCTGGCTCAGAGTTAATTTTCCACATGATTGTTATTTTTAAGGATCAAAGAGAGTCCTTAATTCTTTTGCTACTCTTCTTGCTATTATCTGTCAACAAAGAAATTAAATTGAATTTCTATTTTGCAGCCCTGTTTACTAAAGTATGAAAAAAATCATTTCTACTTTTCTCCGCAAAGTTTTTAGAAGTTGTGTTACTCAGCTTTGGATTAATCAGAATTCTTTCTTAAGTTCAAGTACTAAGGTTTACACTTTAGTTTCAAAGTCAAGGTCATAGATTCTAAATTATTTCATGAATAATGAAATATTTTCTTTTTATCTATGAAAGTACATTGTTTACTCAGCTCTGTTGCACTGTGAATACTGTGCAACTAGGTTTTCTTTTTTCACACTCCAGAGCTCTTCTTTTATGTCCTCAAGGATGCCCTGAAGTTCTTTCTTTCACAGAAAATTATCAACTTGTATTTATTCCCCAAAGGTAGCAGGTAACAGCTGCTAGAGTACTGAACTACCTGGTGGAACTTATCTCATGAAAGTACTTTGGCTTTTGGATAAAAAGTATCCCTGGCTTCTTGACCACTGTTGTCTTGCTCATGCAGTAGCCTGCCTCACATGCAGGGGATACCTCTTCCTTCTTCAGAGTACCTCTTCCACTTGAACACATATTTTCACACTCTCATTTCTTTTTTATTTTATCTTGAACTTTGATATTCAATGGTTGTGTCATTTATATTTATTTGTGGACCACACTTCAGAGACTGGGATCAAACTCATAGACCAGTGTTCAAGCAGTCTTCATTAAGAGAACTAAGTCCAAGAATACATTGTGAGGACAGAAGGGTCCCCTTAATGATAGTGGGGGAGAGACCAAAGCCAGCATCTTGAATCACTGGAGGACGCACAGGAGGTCCCCACCAGCCTAACTGGGCCATACCCACTGACCTCCAAACTGCTAGCAAGGGCCTGCATTCAGCCCCGGGAAGTGAACATACTTGAGTTGATTCCCAGTGCATGGGGGAAGTTTTGCAACATTGCTCCTAGCCAGTAAGACCATGCTGAGTGTCCCAAATCAATGGAGGATGCACAAGAGAGCCCCACTGGCCTAAATGGTCAATTCCCAGTGAACTACAATCAGCTGAAAGTTGCCTGCAGTCTGCCCCAGGAGTCAAAAGTGAGCCAGGTGATTCCCAGAACATGGGGGAAGTTTTTGGACATCATTTGAAACCCAGAAATACAGGAAAATGACAAAACAAAAAGCAAATGCAATCTCAAACTTCCAGCCCCACCCAAGAAAGCCTAGCAAACATGGACATAGAACAAAATGTAAACCACACACCAGAAATTCCTGAAGTGATAACAACTGAAGTGAAGAAACAACTCCATGAACTAATAAAAGAATTCAGATGAGAAATAATCTCCCAGGTAAAAGAAGAAATAATAAATATAATGAAAAAATGCTGAACATATCTAAAAAGTACATAAAGTTCTAAAAATAACAAGGAATCAGGAAATAATAATTCAACAGCTGCAAGATTAAGCAAAGTAAAGCAACATAATCTTGATAGGTATAAACAAAAAAGTGACAATACAAATGATATCAAGAAGCTATTTACAAATTAATAGCTGAAAATTTCCCAAATATGAAAATGGAAACTGACATACAAATCAGTGAAGCATATATAGAACTCCAAATAATCATAATCAAAATATAACTACACCCATACATATAACAATCAACATCCCAGAAATCCAACATAAGAAGAGAATAATAAAAGTTGCTAAAGAGAAGGTACAGCCTATTTGAAGGAAAGCCTATCAGAATCACAGCAGACTTCTCAACACAAATAATGAAGTGAAGAAGAGCATAAAGTATTTCAGATCCTAAAGGAAAATGACTTCCAACCCAGACTGATATATCCTGTAAAACTGTCCTTCAAAATGGAGAAATAATATATTTCTATGACAAAGAACAGCTGAATAACTTCATGACCACCAAACCAACCCTTTGAAGAATAATGAAAGACATTTTAAATAGACATAGGAAAAAAACTACTAAGCAAGGCAAACAATTAAACAGAGTGCAAAGATAAAGAATCAACAGCAGAAAGATAACATGTCAAAAATAAACCAATATATATCAGCTATAACCATTAATGTAAATAGCCACAATTCACCAATTAAAAGAAACAGACTGGCAGAATGAATCAAAAAAACAACATCCAAGCATATGCTGTATACAAGATACCCATCTAAGCCAAAAGGAAATACATTGAATGAAAGTCAAAGGGTAGAAAATAATTCTCCATGCAACAGGGTGGAGTATTAAAAAAAGCAGGGGTAGCTACTCTGTTTGCAGACAATATGAACATCAAACCAAGAATAATCCAAATGGTTAAAGAATGTCACTGCATACTAGGTATGAGAAAACTTCAAGAGGAAGAGATAACAATCTTAAATATCTATGTACCAAATTCAGGAGCATCCAGCTATATAAAAAATATTAACAGAAATGAAAAATCAAATAAGCAATAACAATTAAAAGGAAACCTTAACATGCCATTGACACAAAGGGCCAGACAACTAGAGACAGAAAATCAGCAAAGAAATAAGAAAACTAAATACACCATGACTCAATGGGATTCATTCCACAACTGCAGAGATGGTTCAACTTAGCCAAATCAATCAATATATTCCACCATATCAATAGAGCCAAAAATAAGAATCACATGGTCATTTCTATAGATGCAGAAAAAGCTTTTGATAAGGTCCAACACCCATTCATGATAAAAAAAAAACCTTACCAAAAATTGTAATAGATGGCCTTTATGTCAATATGATAAAGGCCATCTCTGACAAACCAACAACCAGCATCATTAAATGGCCAAAAAATGAAAGCCTTTACCCTAAAATCAGGAACAAGACAAGGATGTCCATTATCACCACACCTATTCTATATAGTCCTGGAAACACTAGCAAGAGCAATTGGATAAGAGAGAGGAATAAAAGGAGTAAGGATAGGAAAAGAAGAAGTTAAATTATCATTATTGGCAGATGACATAAAAGACCACCAAAACTCTATTGAAAGACTCCTAGATATTATAAATAAATTCAGTAATATCGCTTCATACTAAGTAAACACTCAAAAACCAATAGCATTCAAATACCCAAACAACAAAGTCACTGAGAAAGAAATAAGAGAAACCACATTCTTCACAATAGCATCCAAAAAAATGAAATACTTAGGAATCAATCTAACAAAAGAAGTAAAAGATCTATACAAGGAAAAGTAAAATACCCTGAAAAAAGAAATCAAAGAGGACCTCAGGAAATGGAAATACGTCACTTGTTCATGGATAGCAAGAAAAATTTTGTGAAAATGGCCATTCTCCCAAAACTATTATACAGATTTAATACAATTCCAATCAAAATACCAATAGCATACCTCACAGGTCCAGAGAAATCATTCTTAAAATTCATCTGGAATCAGAAGAGACCTAGAAAACCAAAGGCAATTCTAAGCAACAAAGGCAAGGTAGTAGACATCAAAATCCCTTACCTGAAGTTATACTACAAAGTTACTGTGATAAAATCAGCATGACACTGAAATAGAAACAGACCTGAAGATCAATGTAATAGATTAGAAGATACAACTACATCTACAAACACACTCAGAAACCTTATTTTTGATCAAGGGTCCACACACATTCACTGGAACATAGTCTCTTTATTAAATGGTGCTGGAAAAATTGCCTTTTCATATGCTGAAAACTAAAACTAGAATCATGCCTATAACCATGTACTAAACTAAAGTCTAAATGGATCAAAAATCTAAATATTAAAATGGAAAAACTAAATCTGTTGAAAGACAAAATAGGTAGAAATCTTGAAGACATATGGGTATTCATGAACATGAATCAAACTGCATGTGAAATATTCATTAGATACATTCCTAAGGGTTTCATTTTTTGGATGATAGTGTGAAAGGTGTGGCTTCTCTTATTTCAAACAAAACAACAACAACAAAAATCTTTGTGCATATTATTGCATGGTGAGCTGAGGAACTCTTGAAAATCATTATGTAAATAATAACCCATGTTATACTCCTACCACCTTGTTTTGAAGGCCTATATTGTCAGTGTTTTAGGCTCTTTGCTGTTGTTATTTGTCTACTGTTTCATGTTTTTCTAGAAATTTGTTTTGTTTTGTTTTTCCCTCTAATACAAAAAGGATAGGTATACATGTGTAGATTCATACATGAGCAGAGCTTCTCCTAAACAGTTTATGAGAATCAATTATATAATTCATGATGAAATGAACAGCTAGTTTGAAGAAAAAGAGACACTATAATATTCAGTGCTGATTCTGTAGTGTCATACTGTGAAATTGACCAGTACAATTATTCTTTGTTCAGAGTGATTTTCATCTTATTGTATTGTTTAATTTCAACATACATGAAGGTATGGACAGCTATTTTGAATAGAATGAGAGACATTATGGCACCTATTGTTGATTTCTCTACTGTCTTCTTTTGAAGGCCTGAAACAGCTTCATCATTCTGTTCTGATCATTTTAATGCTATTTTGTTTTGTATGAATTCATTGTTTGTGAAGATATAGACAACTATTTAGAAGAAAACAAGAGACAGTATGACACTGATGATCTCCTGTTTCTTGCTTTGAAATCTGTGTCACTTACGTTGTTTTCTTCTGATTTGCTTTGTTCTGTTTTGTTATATTTAGTTTTTACCCTCTTTAAAATAAAATGAAAAAATGATGGTATGGCGGAGCTGAACATGGATCTGTGAATGTATGAAAATAGACCCTGGTCTCCCATCACATAGAAAATCTGTTGAACATATAGAGTCAATTTAAACATGAGACCAAAGAGCATAGTCTCAAAAAGTATTCTATGGAAAAAGAGTCTTTGTGCTTAGCAATAAATTTTCTCAATATAGCATTGTTAGTCATGAAAATCAGGAATAAAAATAAGTAAGGAGGCTTTACAAAATGGGCCTGGTGATAAAACTCAGCAGCACAAGTGCCTGCCTGGTGAGTGGTAAGTTTTGTTTTCCCAGTACCAAAAACAATACAAGAGTATAACTCATACAGGCAACATTCAGCAGAGTGAGGAGGGAAACTAGTGAAGTGTGAAGTAGAAAAATATTTTTCAACTATGTCTCTTTGTGACATTAACATTTACAATAAAAAGAGATTCATAAATTTATAGCACAAAATTTCATTCATAGACAAATGACTTGAATATGATTTTCTTTGAAAATAAAATGCCAAAATGTCTAAAAACATGTTCCACACCACCAGTCACCATGTAAAAGCAAATCTAAAGCACTGTAACCAGTTTCCAAAGAACACTATTCATCCATTCATAACATCTTGTAGGACTTAAATCTAGAACTACTTATATTTCTATCTGGCAGCCCAGCACTGCACTGCTACACTGCTTCTTCCATTCAGCAGAGGACCGGAGATCTTGTGATCTTCACTCTGGGTTGCATCTGGGGTAGAAAGACTCTATGTTTGTCCTCATCACAGTTAGCCAAACTGGATTTTGTTGTTCCTTGAGAAACACAAATTTTCAGATCATTTTATGCATGCTTTAGAAGTTCTAACCAAAACTGCAAGGACAATTATGATTTTTATATTTCTACTATGCATTTTAGTTAGTAAACATCATAAGCTAAATTCTAGTAATTATTGCCTATTCCATTTGGAAATCACATGTATTTCTAAAATTTGGTTTTTCACAATTCTATATAACAAGTAAGTACTATCTTCTAGAAAACAAGAAAAAAATAGAAAAACAAAATTTAAGTCACGTTTGCAAAGGTAAATGAGTTTTCTGGTGTGCACATGTGTTCCTTCTCATGATGGTGAAGATGATTTCAAGTAAAGACCAAGCAAGAATCTAACAAGAGAGAGGAACAAAACATTTCACAAGTTCGAATGTCTGCTTCATTATATTTCATGACTAACAAAGCAATTTTGTAAAATTGCTCTCACGGCAATGTAACTCAGAAGTCCTTCATATATTATGTATTTCAGGGCATTTACCAGTTTTAATGGCTCTAATTATGTCTGAACAATTAGATTTTTGCTTTATTTTGCAGCTTAGAGGAAACAATGCCCTGTTGGAATTCTTTCTAGAGTCAACATCTCAGTGCATTCTTCAATTAAAGTTCATTGAAGAATTTAAATTTAAAGTAATTTGTCAGGGGATGGGAATTTGGCTCACTAGCATAAGTTCCTGCTTTGCAAGGTCATGAGTTAGATCCCCAGTACTAAAAAATAAATAAATAAATAATATGTCTTTTAATATTAACACCAGTGTTGTAAAGTAAATGCAAATGTTCTCATTTTATAGATGAGTGTAGTATTAGGAAATCATTTTACATTGTTGCTTACTGTCCTAGAATTCTGATTGTATTCTATTTCCATGATATACCATGTGAGTTCAGGTATTAGAGTATTTAATTGGTTGCAGACTGGGTATATTCAGTGAAGAATATAGAAAGGAGTAATAAAATTCAGTGACTCACTACCAGGTTGAACTGAAGTTTTAGGAAATGACACCAGATCAGAACCCATGTAAACACTCCCCTGACAGTGGGATGTGAAGTTAACTATATGAGCAGTCTTCTGTCTCTCGTGCCACTATCATTGCATCCACTGCTGGAAAAATAAGTATTAGTAAAATACACACTCCTACACAGGGACATACACATATGGATGTAGTTCCTGTCCTAAAAGTTTGTAGTATTATTATTCTTTTATAATAATATGAACTATAATTTAGACACTTTCCATTTTGCACTATGAGATTTCAACATGAAGAGTATCACTGAAGTTACTCTGTATTGAAGAGATTCATAAAAATCTTTAACTGAGTCTCATTCTCTTCTTCCTTTACTGCAATTTATCCTTTTGCCATTATGGCAATTTAGCACTCTTTAGATTTCTCACTGGGAATTCTGACCTGCACAGCTAAATACACCTTCATGTGCACTTTTTTCTTTCATCAGATGCCTGATATGAGTCTGTTACTAAGAAATATGTTGCCAAAGTTATGTCAAAGAAGAAAGTTAAAACAGAAAAAGAAAAAGGTTATTTCATACCTTTGATATATGAAAGGACTGATTTTGGCTTTAATATCTGGAGAAGCAGAATATTTGCTCTTCACAATATTAGAATATGTTCTCCATGCAGCCATAGTAAGACTGATTCTCTGTTTATTAGATGTGGCATGCAGAGTGTTTACACTGCAATCTTTATGGCCTTTGATGGTGGAATTCTGCATGTTATTTTACACACTACAAATGCCTTCAGGCTATCTTTCCATGGATTTAAATTGGGCACATTTACTCTGAATTTTTCCTCTCTCTGCAAGTTTCTGTTTTGACACAGAAACTCCTTTGTATTCCAGCATTAACACTCTATTGAGATAACACTTCACACTAATAATCCTGCCATCTTGTGCTCCCCTCCTATTGCTTCTGTGATGATCCAGTCCAGTAAAGGAAAATGAAGTGTGTTCTACATGTAGTTCTCACTTAACTGGAGCATTCACTCATCATTATGCCATTTTTTTCATATATGTGAGAGAAAATTCCAGAAGAACTATATAAACTCAGAACATCTACTATCCTAAAGTAACCCTATGCTATACATTGGGATTTTGACACCTTGGTGGATGGACCATTCATTGTGATATCATGTGTTTCTTGCCTTCAAATATTATAAATCTCTATAATGGTTGCAACCCCAAAAAATACTGCTAAAATGAACCTAATAAATGTATTATCTATATTTTAAATTGTCATACAATATGGGAGAGATCATTCAACACAATATTAAAACACAGTGTGATTTATTTTATGGATGAAAATGTGTAAGATTGGATCATGTGTCCAAAAGGGGAGCCAGGACCATGCCTCCACTGTGAGGTGAGTTTCAGCTCACCAGTGCAGGCCTGGAAAAGTTTGAGACCATGAATCCCAGCAGCTGAGTGCTGGCCCAGAAACCTTAGGACTTGGGACTAGGCTCCAGAGGTTCCATGGGCTTCAGGGAAAGCACCAGGGGAGGTGCTTTCAGGGGCTCCAGAGGTTCCATGGGCTTCATTCAACCAGGGGAGACAGGACCACTGAAAGGGGGGCCAGGCCCTCCTGCCATCATGAAGTGAATGCAGCTGGACAGTGCAGGCCAGAGAAAAGTTCAGGACCATCAATCCCTGTGGCTGGGTTCGAGCCCAGCCCTCTAGGACATTGGACTAGGCTCCAGAGGTCCCATGGGCTTAAGAGGACCAAACCCAGCTACCTTCATTCAACCAGGGGAGCCAGTCCTATCAGAAGGGTTGCCAGGACCATGCTGCTACTCTGAGGTGAGTTGTAGCTTGCCAGTGCAGGCCCAGGAAAAGTTTGGGACCATTGATCTTGGCAGTTGAGTGCCCACTCAACCCACTAGGACACTGGATTAGGCTCCAGAGGTTCTGTAGGCTTGAGTGGGAACTCAAATCAGAAATAATCTCCCAGGTTAAATAAGAAATGATAAAAGTAGTGAAAGAAACACAGAATGCATCCAATGAAGACATAGCTAAAAAATTAGAGGAACAAAGTAAAATGATAGAATCCCTGAATGAACAGTTTAAGAAACAAACAGAACACATGAAGCAGATTCAAATAGATATACAAGAAATCAAAATTTCCATTAATAGTTGCAAAAACTGCCTCAGTGAAAGTGAAGATAGAATCTCACACCGCAAAGATATGATTGCAGCTAGTGAACAGGAAAGGAAAGATCTTCTAAAAATAACAAGAAATCAGGAAATAACAATTCAAAGGTGCAAGATGATGCAAAGAAAAACAATGTTAGATTAACAGGGATAAATGAAAAAGAAGGGAACAACAAAATTTTATCAAGATGCTATTTACAGAAGTAAATTTCCCAAACATGAGTATAGAAAGTGACATATAGGTTACTGAAGAATATAGAACTCCAAATAGCCATAATGAAAAAGAAAATCTACACCCAGACATATAACAATCACATCTCAGAAATCCAACATAAGAACAGAACATTAAAAGCCACTAGAGAGAACAGATACATCACCTGTAAAGGAAAACCTATCAGAATCTCAGGAGAATTCCCAAAACAAAGAATGAAGTCAAGAAGAGCATGAAGTGAAGTGTTTCAAGTCCTAAAGGAAAATGACTTCCAACCCAAACTGATGTACCCTGAAAACAGCCCTTCAAAATGGATGGAGAAATAAGATATTTCCATGACAAAGAACAGCTGAAGAACCTCAGGATCACCAAATCAACCCTACAAAAAATACTGAAAGATATTCTAGATACACATATGAAAAAACCACTAAGCAAGACATACAATTAAACAGACTGGGAAGTTAAGATACCACATCAGAAATATAACATGTTAACAATAAACCAATATTTGACAGTTATAACCATTAATGTAAATGGTCTCAATTCACAAATTAAAATAAATAGACTGGCAGAATGGATCAAGCAACAATATCCAACCATATGCTGTCTACAAGAAACCCATCTAACCCAAAAGGAAATTCATAGACTGAAAGTCAAAGCATGGAAAACAATAATCCATGCAACAGGAAATAAAAATAAAGCTAGGGTAGCTATTCTGTTTGCAGACCATGTGAACTTCAAACCAAGAAAGGTCTGAAGAGATAAAGAAATTCATTACATATTAGTTGTGGAAAACTGCCAGAGGAAGAGATAAAAATCTTAAATATATATGCACCAAATTCCAGAGCACCCAACTACACATAGCAATTAGTAACAGAAATGTAAAATCCAATAAGCAATAACACAATTAAAATCCAATAAGCAATAACACATTGGCACAAAGGGATAGATAGACTAGACAGAAAATCAGTGAAGAAATAATAGAATTGAATCACACCTGTGAACAAATGGATTTGATAGACGTATACAGAGTGTTCCATCCAAAAACATCAGAATATACATTCTTCTCAGCAGTTCATGGGACATTCTGTAAAATAGACCATATACTAACAGAGAGAACATATTTAAATGAATGCAAAATAATTGAAATTATCCAATGCATGTTATCGGATCATAGCACAATGAAACAAGATATTAATGATAAAAGTATCTACAAAAACCCCACAAACAGATGGAAATTGAATAATACAGTCTTGAGCAATCAGTGGGGAACAGAGGAAATTAAAGAAGAAATTATACAATATACACAAGCAAATGAAAAAAAATACAACTTACAAGGACCTGTGGGATGCCATCAAAGCAGTCCTCAGAGGAAAATTTATTGCACTGATTTTGCACAGTAGGAAAATGGAACAAACACAAATAAGCAACCTGATATTACACCTAACACATCTAGAAAAAGAAAAGCAAGAGAAGCCCAAAGCCCAAAGAAGGGAGGAAATTATAAATATCTGAGCAGAAATTTATGCAATAGAGCCTAAGAAAACAATAAAAAGAATCAATGAGTCAAAAAGTTGGTTCTTTGAAAGAATGAATAAAATTGACAAGCCCCTAGCCAACATTATTAAAAAAGGAAAGAAAAGACTCAAATTCACACAATACGGAATGAAAAAGGTAAAATCATTACCAACCATGTGGATACAGAAGATCATCAACAACTATTTCAAAAACCTCTGCTCTCATAGGTTCAATAACACAGAAGAAATGGACAGATTCCTAGAAACATATGAACCACCAAAGCTGGATAAAGAAGATGTAAAAATCTTGAATAACACAATTTCTATTAATGAAATTGTAAATGTAATCAAGTCCCTACCAACAAAGAAAAGCCCAGGCCCATATGGATTCATTGCAGAATTCTACAAGAAATACAAAGAAGAATTAATGACAATATTCCACAAACTCTTCAATAAAATTGAAAGGGAAGCAATTCTCCCTAAATTCTTCCTGGAAGCAAATATCATTCTAGTACCAAACCCTGAGAAAGACCAAACTAAAAAGGAGAACTAAAGGCCAATCTCCCTAATGAACACAGATGCAAAAATTCTCAATAAAGTATGAGCAAAAAGGATGCAGCAAATCATCAGGAAGATTATACACCATGACCATGTGGGATTCATCCCAGGCATGCAGGGATGGTTCAACATACATAAATCAATAAATATAATCCACCATATCAATAGAGGCAAATGTAAGAATCACCTGATCATTTCTATGGATGCAGGAAAAGCTTTTGATAAGATCCAACACCAATTCATGATAAAAACTTTACAGAGAATTGGAATAGATGGTTTTTAACTCAATATGATAAAGGCCATCTATGACAAACCAATAGCCAGTGTCATATTAAATGGCCAAAAACTAAAGGTCTTTACCTTTATATCAGGCACAAGACAAGGATGCCCCTTATCACTGCTCCTATTCAACATAGTAATGGAAATACTAGCCAGAGCAATTAGAAAAGACAGAGAAATAAATGGAGTAAAGATAGGAAAGGAAGAAGTTAAATTATCAATATTTGAAGATGACATGATACTCTACCTAGAAGACAACAAATCTCCATTGAAAGACTCCTAGATATAATAAATAAATTCAGCAATGTAGCTGGATACAATGTCAATACTCAAAAATCAATACCATTATTATATAATAAGAACAAAACCACTGAGAGAGAAATAAGAGAAGCTGAACCCTTCACACTAGTATCCAAAAAAATGAAATATTTAGAAATAAATCTAATGAAAGGTGTAAAAGAGTTCTACAAGGAAAATTATAATATCCTGAAAAAAGAAATAGAAGATGACCTCAGAAAATGGAAAGACATCACTTGTCCATGGATAGGAAAAATAAATATTGTGAAAATGATCATTCTCCCAAAATTGTTATACAGATTCAATGCAATCCCAACAAAAGTACCACTAATATATCTCATACATCTAGAGAGATTCACTCCTAGAATTCATCCGGAAGCAGAAGAGACCTAGAATAGCAAGGACAATTCGAAGCAGCAAAACAAAGGCAGGAGGCATCACAATCCCTTACTTGAAGTTATACTATAAAGCTACTGTAATAAAATCAACATCATACTGGAATAAAAAAGAAACTGAAGATGAATGGAAGAGACTAGCAGACACAACTATGAACATACTCAGCCACCTTATCTTTGATAAATGGCCAAGCACGTTCACTGGAAGAATGATAGTCTCTTTAATAAATGGTACTGGAAAAACTGACTATCTATATGCCAAAACTAAAATTAGACCCATGCCTGCTACCATGTTCTAAACTGAATTCTAAATGGATCAAATATCTAAATATTAAAGCAGAAACACTATATCTGTGGGAAGACAAAGTAGGTAAATATCTTGAAGACATAGGCGTAGGTAGAGAATTCATGAACAAGAACCAAAATGTACAGAAAATACTTCCCAGAATCAATAACTGGGATCATGTCTTATTAAAGACTTTCTGCATGTCAAAAGAAATCTCCAGAAGAGTGAAAAGAAAACCCATAAACTGGGAAAACATCTCAGTGAACTGTCCCTCATACAAAGGACTTCTGTCTAGAATTTATAAAAAATTAAGAAAAAGATACCCCTGAAATTCAAAGACCCACTTCAAAAATGGGCATCCAACATGAAATCACAGTTCTCAGATGAAGAAATACAAATGGCAAATAAATACATGAAAAAATGTTCATCATCATTTTTCATTAGAGAAATGGTAATTAAGGCCACACTGATATTCCATCTCACTTCAGAAAGAAAGAACAGGATCAACAAAATTACCAACAAAAAATGCTGGAGAGGCTGTAGGGTAAAATGAACTCTTCTGCGCTGTTGCTGGGAGTGGTGTAACCACTATGGATGTCAATCTGGAGATTTCTCAAAAGCTGGGTTGGAGGTCCCATTTGGCCCAGCTATCCCACTATTAGGCATAATACCAGAAGAACTGAAATCATCTTGCCATAGTGATATATGTGCACCCATATTTATAGTAGCACAATTTGTAATAGCCAGATCTTGGAAACAACCTAAGTGCTCATCATCTGAGAAATTGATAAAAAATTTGTGGTACTTTTATACAATGGAGTACTACTCAGCTATAAAGAATGATCATATTGAGGTATTTATAAATAAATGGATGCAACTTGAATTCATACACATAAGTAAAATAAATCAAATTCACATGAATAATTACCATATAGTCTCCCTAGTGTAAGAAATGGTAAGAGTACAGAAGATTTTATGTTAATCATATTTCACAATTATATTTCTTTGAAGACTTATGTTTTCATTCATTAGTTGAAATGATTTTATTCTGTTTTGTTTGATCTTATTATGTGTGATGTTATCAATAGCTACTTTGAAGAAAACAAGACAATATGGCAGCCATTGCTGATTAAATATCATCTTGCTTTGAAGTCCTACCATACTTTTGTTTTTCTATTATCATTGGTTCTATCATGTTGTGTCTTATTGGATTTTAATATGTATGATAGTATAAACAAATTTTTCATGGAAAACGAGATATTATAATAGCCATTGTTCATCTTCTGTTGTTTGGTTCAGAATGCCTTTTAATACTCTCATTCTCTTGAATAGTTTTATTCTATTTTGTTATGTTTGATATTATTGTGTGTGAAGCTAAGGTCAACTATTTGAAAGACAGAGACATTATGATAACTACTGTTAATATCCAATTGTCTTGTTGTGAAGTGTTGTGTTACTTACATTATTCTGTTCTGATCTGCATTGTTCTGTACTCTTTTGTTTTATTCTCTGTAAAATAAAAATAAATATGAAAAAATTTATTTTGTTTTACTTAACAATAAATCTATATCCTTAATTGAAAATATGTGATAGACTACTGTAAGTCCCTGACTAACAGGTTCCTCTTTAGAGAGATTTTTCTTAAGTATGATTTTTTTGAAAGTCCTACAAAATAAATTGTATGTATTTTGACAAAAATATGCAATGTAATGTATAAAATACCAAAACTCTCTGTCACCATATGCACACACTGTAAGTAACCTGTCTTTACTTTTACAATTACCATAAATTAGTAAAGTGGACACATGGTCTACCTCCTCAATTTCTGATATCTCTGAATGTTTATAATGTGACATTTTGATTCTGTAAAATTTTTCAGCTTGATTTTTTGTAAATCAGGGAATTGCCATGTCACAGACACAATCCTTTGCAGCACATTCATGGAGCTCATTCTTTTTTCATAGCTCTTTACCTGTTTCTATACAACTTCCCATTTCTCCCAACTCCTGCAATTGCAGCTAGTGCCCTTATGTCTGACTCTCTAACTTCACATGTGCCAGATATTTCATGTAACTGGAGTTGTCCATAGTATGTGGCCTTTTGTGATTGGGTAGTTTTGTTTAGCATAATGTCCTATGGATTCATCAAATTTTTCACATATTGAGGATTTCATATTTAAAGTAATTAATATTATATTGCATATGTAATTCACATTTTATTTTACCATTATTCTATCAATTGAGGTTTATTAACATCTTGCTTATTTTGAATTTTGTTACAATAAACATGAATATTTTAATCTACTTTTAAGACTGTAATAGGAATTTTTTATAGGTAAAACACAGAAATTTGATTGCAGGCCACTTAGTCAAGTAATATATGGACTCACATTGTATCCACTGTGTTCCTGACAATTTGTGGACATACTCTAGGTATTTCACTAAATTCTCAGTTGCTCAATATTCCCTCAGGGATAGTCTCAAAAGGTTAAAATAAATCCATAAATTGTTTTCAAAAACACTGTTAAAAAGCACATAGGAAAACCCAGAGAGAATTTTAACTACAGGTGACAGAGAGAGAAGGTTTCAGGAATTGCTATATATGACACAAGTAGTCAGTGTTCAACAGAGCTTTGCCTTCTAAGGTAGGTGACTATTTTTGAGTCAGTTTGTGTGTGTGGTTTCTCCAACCCTATAACTTCCTGAGAAGCTGTAAGAAGTCGACTTTTGGTTCTTATTAATTTTATATATTTTAAATACTTTGGGAGTGTATCTATAACACAGATTATGTGTGTTTAGAAAATATTCAATTTTCTCATTATGTGTATGTATATAGAGTCATAGCTATTTATACTCCATCCTGTCTAACAAAAGTGATCTGAGAGACAGCATAAATAAAGGGTCACAGAGATTTCCTCAAAGGCAGAATTTGAAACTCTGAGGATTCAGTGTCTCTTTCTGACATCCTTCCAACACATATTCACTCTAAAGTTTTTTGGGGGAATGTAATAGAAATACATTTGAATCAGTGATTAGGAAAACACACAAATAAACATGATCAAATTTGAATCTTGGAAGGAATTTCCCCTTCATGTGAAGAAGTGATAAGCAAAAGTAAATGTTTAGGAGATAAAAAGTCAAGATTATTTTAAAGATAAAAAGTTCCCATTTTAAAAAGGGATCTAAAGACATTTCATGTTAAAAAATAAAATTTGAATAAGCAGTAAAAGTACTTATCTATGAAACGGTCATTTGCCTGTTTCATTGAACTACAAGGGATCTGAGAGGTAAAGTTTTTTTCTCTTTCTTTATTGAAAATTTACTTCTGGGGCTGAGGATTTTGCTCAGTGGCATGAGCACCTGTCTGGCAAGCAAAAGGTCATGAGTTCAATGCCTGGTACCACACAAAATGGAAAAGAAAAGAAAAAGAAAGAAAGAAAGAAAGAAAGAAAGAAAGAAAGAAAGAAAGAAAGAAAGAAAAGAAAATTAACTTCTATTTTTTCCTGTTCTTTTACTTTTCATGATTGCAAATTAAGTGAAACAATTAGTTTGTCTTTTAGTAGTTTTATTAAAATGCATTATTCTAGTGGTGTCTTTGGTAATTTTTTTGGATATCTAAATTATGAGTGGAGAGAGACTGGAGGTAAGTCAGATACCACTCAGCTCCAACTCTGTATGCAGCATTCTGTGTGAGGTAAGAGTAAACTGCCAGATTTGTGTTTAATTTTGTGTGATATAATTTCTTTCACTTGACTTACAGGATAATGTTACCACAGTTTTAAATACCAAGGGTGTCATTTCTACTTCTTTTGTTAGTTAAAAAACCTGGCACAAAAGCATTGATGGCAGCCTCAGGACCTGAGGGGGTCATCAGCTGGAAGTGGGAGACTCGGTGGGGCATGGACATCTGTAGACAAGAGTCCTTTTCCATGATCTGCTAATTTTCAAGAAGTCTAAAAGATACAACTGCTGGATTTCCTTTGTTCTAAGGTACTCATTTAATATTTTATTATTAAAAGGAATATGTGAAAATTTCTGCCAACCATTGAGAATTTCTTCTTTTGGACATTTTTTCTTCTACTTTATATACAATTTTCTCAGAAGTTCCTTTTTTGGGGCCATGTTTTGTGGCTTACATCAAAAGAGGCACTTGTCTTCATGAAGATTCCTAACATTGGTAATGGATGAACAAATTTGAGATCCTTGGGGTTTAAGGTGAAGGAGCCTATGGAGTTGTACTTACACATAGGCACAAGGAAACACATGAAATTGTGGCAATCAAGAAATTCAGGGACAGTGAAGAAAATAAAGAAGTCAAGGAAATGACTTTATGAGATCTTAAAATGCTTTGTTCTCTCAAACAAGAAAACTTTGTGGAGCTGAAAGAAGCCTTCCATCAGCAGGGGAAATTGTACTTGGTGTTTGAATATGTGGAAAAAATATGCTTGAATTGCTGGGAGAAATGCCAAATGAAGTGCAACCTGAAAAAGTAAAAAGCTATATCTATCAACTAATCAAAGCTATTCACTGGTGCCATAAGAATGATATTGTCCCACAGAGATATAAAACCAGAAAATCTCTTAATCAACCACAATGATGTTCTGAAACTTTGTGACTTTGGTTTTGCTCAGAATCTGTCAGAGAGTAATAATGCTAATTATATGGAGTATGTGGCCACCAGGTGGTATCAATCCCCAGAACTGTTACTTGGGTGAGTTATTGTCTCAAACTAGAGTGAACTCTACACATCTATTGATTCTTTATTAATGACTTTTGGTGAACCGATAGAAAATAAAAACAGCCATTAAATATGTCAGTTACACATTTGGTATAACAAACCACCTAAAATTGAAATGATATTGAACAAGTACCATTTAGTTGCTCAGGATTCTGAGTGTCAGTAATTTGTATTCAGCTTGATAGTTCTTCTGCTGGTCCAATGGGGAATTTTAGCAAGAAGCTAGGTCCCAAAAGAAAGGTGCTTTTCAAGTGTGAAACAGCATTACTTTTGCCTTTGGCCAAAGTACATTTTGTAGCCAAACCTTAATTCAGGGTATGGAGAAATAAATCCTATCTCTTAATGGGAGAATTAACAGTACTTCATTACAAAAGTGAAATGCATACAGAATTGGAAGGAATTACTGCAGCCAACTTTACTAATAATCTTCAAAATTAAGAATGAATATTTCATGAAGAAGACAAGATGTCTGATAAGTGACCAACAAAATGCAAAGCCTTCCAGGAGAAACAACTCAGATGCTAGAATAAAACACCTTGGAAAGACTCAGACACAAGGAGATGGATCCTCTTGACACAGGAAGAAATTAAAACATATAAAGCTGTTAAATACATTGGGACTATAACTGAAAAAGCTAAAAATTATGGGACATAGCGTTTTTGTAATGACCTGCCAGGTTTGCACCAGCTTGAATATGCAATGGCAGGCAGAACCCACAAACTCATTCCCGCTGCCACCCATAGTAAGCACAGCAGCACTGAAATCGGGGGTTGGTGAGCTAGGTAGAGAATGGAGCCAGTGAAGTGACATTCATTTATCTACGGTCAGTGCTGGGAATGAGACCCCCCACCATGGGAAGGAAATGACCAAATGGGTGACATGTTGGAATTGGACATGAGGAGCCTGAACTTGGAGCAACAGTGACTTCATTTCATTGCTCCCTCCCCAGAGCATATTTGTGGGATTTGCTTGGACTGGGCCATGCCACTGGCCGGGACCCAATGAGCCATCCCAAATTGATTCCCTGTGCCAAGCTTGCACTAACTGGGTGATGGCCCCTGAAGTTTGGCTGGCCCAGTGGGGAGGGGCAGGCATATGCAGCTGCTGCTTATACCTCAGTGACAAGAGTAGGCAGGAGAGGGTGAAGATTCCTTGCCAGTGTGCTTTGGAGGAAATGAGGCCAACAGGGAAGGGAGATGGGACCCGCACTGTAACCTGTGTGGAGAAAGCCATGGCCATGACAGGAGAGAGAGGCAGAAGGAGGCCCTCAGCCCAGAACATTGAGGAGAGGGAAAAACAAGGGAGACTGAGGGTGGCCAACACACAACATCAGACATGGCTTCAATGGACATTAAGAGATATCTTTGGGACCTTGTTGATGAGCTCAAAACTGAAATATTAAATCAGTTAAAGCAGGATATGAATAGAGTAATAAAAAAGAAATGCTCTCAGGAAGCATCTCTCAGGATGATACAGATGGAAGAAGGGAGGAACACAAAAAAAGGAGAGAAACATTAGATAAAGAACATAAAGCAAATATAGAATGCATGAAGCAGATTCAAAGGGACTACCAGGAAATTAAAAACTCCATCGAAAGCTGGCAAAATTCCTTAAAAGAAACCATGGATAGACTATCAAAACTTGAAGACAAGTTTGCAGTGTGTGATCATGAAAGGAATGATCTTTTAAAAATAACAATGAAATAGGCAGTAACAATACAAAGGCTAGAAGATGACAAGAGAATCTACAATTGAAGAATAAGAAATGTGAATGACGAAGCAGGAATGCATACAGGCAAATTACAAAGTCTATTCAAGGAAATAAATAAGGAAAACTTCCCAAGCATGGGAAAAGAAAATGACATTTGGTTATGTGAGGCATACAGAACCCCAGCCACCTACAACCAAGGCAAAGCTACACCCAGACATAAAATATTCAAGATACCAGAGGTTCAATATAGGAACAGAATATTGAAAGCTGTCAAAGAAAATAAACAGATTACCTATAAAGGTAAGGCCATAGAGATCACTGCTGACTTCTCGACACAGACCGTCAGATCAAGAGGAACTTGGAGTGAAGTGTTCCAAACCCTGAAGGAAAAAAAACCTCCATCCCAGATTGATGTACCCTGCAAAACTGTCACTAGAAATTAATGGAAAAAAGGATGTTTCCATGACAAAGAAGAACTGGGGGAATTTGTGACCAACCTACAGAGACTATTGAAGGGCATTCTAGAAAGAGAGAAAAAAAAATACTAGGATTTTAGGAACAGTGGCAGAAAGGCCTCAATGAGTGGGCAGGCAGTAGAATGAAGGAGAAAGCTAGACAAACAAAGGCAGAAAAATAGCAGAAATGAGGCAGAGAAGGATAACTAGAATCTCTAACATAGATGGCCATGATACACTATATTTTTAATAGTGCACCAGGATTTAAAACCCACATTACTCATGTGAGGGTCGAGACACCCACCGCATGTAGGAAGAAGTCAACAGATGCCTTCTCATGCAATAGGCAAGGGGTTTTATTGTCCAAGCATGCATGGGGCTCATTGAACACGCAGGAACAGAGAGCCATGAGGTATGCCGGAGCATGGCTTTTAAACTACCAAACAAAGGAAGGCAGGACTTTGGCAAGCACGGTTACAGAAGCAGAAGGCATTGGTTAGTTTAAATGGCTTTCTACATTCATTGGAGGGGGCGACTATAGGGTGGACTAGAGTTGGGCAGTTGACGGTGCTCCCTAATACGGGCAGCAGATGCCCAGGGAAGGTACATTCCATAAATTCCTTAAGCATGGGAGGGAGCTGTTTCTACCTCGCAACCCAGGTTTTCTAGTCAGCTTTATCCTTGTCTGAATTTAACCTAGGCAGTTTTAACTATAATGGCTCAATTCCCGGAATATTGGGGGGAGATGAGCAGCATGGAGCAGTGTAGACCATGCACTGTTAATAAGAGAAAATTTCTCTTACACTCACACTACTCTGATTTATGTATTTTATTCTCTTCCAGTCACTCTACCTGCACTAGATTTGAGGGCACAGAGAGTAATCCTGAAAATTACAGGATATAGTATAGTAATCATCCTTAATTTCCTATTAACTTGATCTAAAGCTCTGTAAAACCTACAGTTTTAGCATGACTGATTGTAATCAAATCTGGTTTGTTGGATTGCTGTTTTGTATTGATAGATTTTATTCAAAGCTGTTATGGTTGATAGTATCAAGTATGAGAGTATAGGCAACTGAACTTATGATGACAAGATCCACTAGAATGTTCACTATGGTTTGATTGTTACCTACCTTTGAAGTTTTATACTGTCTACAATGTTTTATTTTTACTAATATTGTTATTTACGGCTATACTCTATTATACTGCTATATTCAATTATGCCTGATGATATAGATATTCTATTGAAGATAATAAGAAACAACACAGTAATCTTTGTAGATCACCTTGTACTGTGGTTTTATACAACTTTTTGGTTTCATGTTTTTATAGATATGTGTTTTGTTTTGTCTTGCTAAGTTTTGTTTTTCCCTCTAATACAGAAAGTATAGAAATACATGCAGAGATTCATGCATGTGTAGCTGCTTACACTCTCACTATTTGACTATTTACTTTGTATGCTTTAATTTTGTAACTTGAGGAACTATTTCTAAGAGTACAACATGTAATTTGTTTACTTATGATTTCTTATTATCTTTTTTTTTAAATTCCGTATTACCTCTACCCTTTACATGCTTCATTTCTCTTTAAATAAATAAAAAAAATTTGGCACAATTTTTTTACAGCAATAAGAATGATTTTATCTCAAATGCCATACACTTGTTTGTATGTTGTGTTTTGCAATCTCTAGGCCTGAGACTTCTGGATACATTTTATTTTACTGCTCATATATTTCTATGTGTTATGTGCTATCATATTTATTTCTTATGTATCTGATGTGCAGAAAGATCTCAAATCACTTTCAGGATCCACATGGATCTCAGAATTAGTGTACTTATTGTCTGTATAATATTGTGTACCAAAATAAAAGTTTCACCTAATTTATACATTCATTAAACTTATACAATAAAATTATATATTTACCTTTCATGAGTATATATAAAATCATACATAGAAATACATATTTATATTTATTTATATAAAATTATAATTACATTTAGGGAAGATTAGCATTTAACCAAATTTATATGCAAACATCTTGTCATATAGATTTATTAAAATACCTGTGAAAAAAGAGATAACTGATACAAAACAGCAGCATACTTGTCATCCAATTTTAAAAATGGGACAAGGGCAAGTGTGTTGGGATCAGGATTGAGATGTGTGGCATGTATTTATTCTGCTTCATCAGTCTTTCATCTACTGAATATTTTACACCAAAGAAGTGAAGCTGGTTTGCTGAAGAATGTGCATGTACAAATGGAAAGAAAATCTTTTTAAGGTAAGGCACTCTAACCATTTAAAGAACAAAATAAAACTAAGGAAACACATGTGTATGATCATAGAGCACTACATCTAGGTTGCCTGACACAATGAATCTTTTATTCAACCATCACCATCCTCAACAACCCTTTCAGAATATTTTGATTTTGGTTTTGAGACTAAGTACTTTTAGTTAAATTGCTTGACCATGGCAACCTTTTTGTATGCTAATGTAAGGAATAATATTGACTGTGTACCCAAACGTACATATTTCTTCTGGTATATTTTTTCATATAAAGGCAATTTCTGCTGTGATTTTTCTGTGTTTTATTTTTATCTATGATCCATGTTAACCATCTTATTTGTAACACTTGCAATTATATGTATTTTAAAAGACTAGGTTGGGAAACAGTGGCTGTGACAATACAAGAAATATTGTATTCATTTTTGAAATTTATTGTTAGAAAATATAAGTCATTGGCATATACATTATGTCATTTTATGAAATGTAATACATAGGTACCACAATGTGATTGTAAGTATATAAATAAAAATCAAATGAAAATTAAAGAACAGTATGATTATCACACCTTTAGCTAACATGCCAAATTTTCACAGTACTTAAGTTTTATAATTTTGTCCCAATGACTGCATGTGCTTCTCTATCTGACTCCATTTTTATCTAATTATTTGGACTTTTTCTCTGATTACAATTAGGTTATTTGCTTTGGCTAATGTTTAGGACTGGATATTCAATATGTTTAGATGAATGGCATTTTATCCTCCAACAGTTAGATGCCCAGAGAAATCCACATCCCATTGGTAACAACCAAGGTGTTTCTACATATGGACAGTGTTCTCTGGTGAGTCAAACCATCTTTCTTGAGAACAACTTGTTTAGCTACCTGTCTACTTGTATATTATCACCTGGTAACAGTGGAGAATATCATAAAATCTACACTTGAAAGTCAAGATACACATTATTTACACTAGCTTTACACAATTACCTGCCCATGTGAAAATACAGGTTTTTCTATGTAAGTCTAGAATATGTTCTGTAGCAAATGTGGATGGAGGAGCACAACCTCACAGTAGTGACCAAGTTCATCCTGCTGGGTTTCACAGGTCATCTTGAGCTGCAGGCTCCACTCTTTGTGCTGTTCCTTGTCATCTATCTGACCTCACTGGTGGGCAACTTGGGCATGATCATCCTCACCCTGGTGGACTCCAGGCTGAAAATGCTCATGTACATTTTTCTCAGGCACCTTGCTTTTAGAAATCTTGGTTACTCTACAACTTTGGTGCCAAAAATGCTGGTAAATTTCATTGAGAAACAAAATAAAATCTCCTATTTCTTGTGTGCTACACAACTGGCTTTCTTTCTGATGCTCATTATCAGTGCACTTTTTATTGTGTCTGCCATGTCTTATGACTGCTATGTAGCCATCTGTAGCCCTCTTCTGTACACTGCCATCATGTCACCAAGAGTATGTTTGGTCTAGTAATGATTTCCTATCTCTATTGCACATTTGTGTCACTTGTGGTCACCATAAAGATTTTTACTTTATCCTTCTGTGGAAATAATGTTATCAGTCATTTCTATTGTGATGGTCTCCCTTTGATATCATTGCTCTGCTCAGATACTATTGAAGTTGTGGTGATAATTCCAAACTTAGCCACTTTTAATTTGATTTCTTCTCTTCTGGTGGTCCTCGTGTCCTACCTGCTCATCTCTGTGTGTGGCCTTCTCAGGATTAACTCTGCAGAGGGCAGGTGCAAGGCCTTCTCCACCTGTGGTTCCCACCTGAACATGGTCACAGTATTCTATGGGACATTGATATTTATGTATGTACAGCCCAAGTCCAGTCATTCCTTTGACACTGACAAACTGGCTTCCATATTTTATACCTTGGTCATTCACATGTTGAGTCTACTGATCTATAGCTAAAAGAAAAAGATGTAAAATGTGCTTTTAATAGGACTTGGGAAAAGATACACAAATATTTTTCTTTCAAGTCTAGTAAAATATAAGTCATGCAATACCATTGGTCTTCTCCATGGATGGTCTCCATTTACTTTCAAAATTTAGAATGTTTTGTATTACTTAAATTTCAAAATATCATAAAAGCACCAGTGAACAAAGCACAAACTTTGGGATTTCTTGAGAGAGAAATGGATTGCAGTGTAATGTTCAATGAAATTTTCTAGCACATTATAATAGTATGGTCTTTGAAGAGAGTTTGTATGTTATATGAAAGTGTAAAAGAGAACTGGGCACAGAAAATGAATAAAAAGTTTTTTTATTTTATTTTTGAGGTCCTGGACATTAATCCTACTGCCTTCACAATATGCTATATCCTCAGGATGCAAGCATTATATTTATTTGTTTATTTATAGACAAGATTTTGAGGAGCCTCCATTTTGTTTCCATGGGACTTCAACTTATATTTCTCCGGTCTCAGTCTCGTAGTGCAACAAAAATTGTTTTGGGTATTTTCAACATTGCAATAAACTTCCCTGTGTCTGTTTATGACTTAGTGTCTGTGGTTCATTCTTCAAGCATGTGAAAACAAAACAATAAAAGATTCCCTACACTAAGAACAAAACTGTAAAAGATTCCCTACACTAAGTTATGGTTGTTGAAATCAAATGATTACATTTTCAAGAAACATATGCTAGCAGGAGGATTGCTATTAATATTTCCTATGAACATACTCAAGTGTTCTAAGTAGATATCCTAGTATTGTAAGAGTAGTAAACTTTTCGTTTCTCAACAGTGACCCTAGGACCAGGTAATAAACCACTGAAGTCTACTCACTCAACAGAATGTGCTATTCAACAAGCCCTCAGTCCAGCACAACATCTGATTTTGTGTAATTCAGTGTATATATCAAGGTGAGTGCACACAGAGGGAATACACTTTAAAATTTATGTAATTATTTAAAGAATGAAAGCCTGGGTCAAAGGATTTAGCTCAGCAGCATAAGTGCCTGCCTTGCAGGTGCAAGGTTGTGATTTCCTTCTCCAGTACCCCCCCAAAAAGTCTATGTATACTATCATCTGATAGGAAAATATATGTTTATTCTAGGAAGTAGATATTTTATTTTGTTGAAAGTATACAATACAGCTTAATTTATTTGTTCATGTTTACAAGACAATATTATAATTCCCTATAAAATTTACCCTGCAATAACATAATTCAAATGTTAATATTATCCACTGATGGTATGTAAATATTTAAATTAACAAACTATAAATTAATTTTTGTTTTTGCAATATTACCTTTTGCACTTGCTACTTTTGTAATAGAGTTTCTAATACTTTAATTTGAAAAATGAAAATTTGATTTAATATAACCTAATATACTATTTCTAAAATAAATGTTGTTGAGAATATCAACAGATCTCAAAAATGGACACAAAGCAAATGAAATATGCATCAGGAAAATTATATAAGATATTTATTTGATTTAAAAAGTGAATATGCATTCTTAATTTATGCTTTATGATTTGTATGTTAAACATGTTAAAATTTTCCCCTTTCATGTATAGCATGAAAATTGTGGACTGATGATTAAGTGATACAATTGTTAGGACAATTGGAGTCAGTGGAATGTCATATATTGAACAAGTCCATCAATTTCAACAAAATTTAGATTAAGAAAGATTGGATAAGAAAAAAAAAATCACATTCAACAGTGCATATGAACATTATTTGACCATTCTATTCCTCCAAAGACTCCAAAGACCCCACGGGGTAATTCTTCCCCTGTCTCCTTTCTTTAGTCCCTGCAATCTCTTTCTCATCCCTGTGTGTAATTTCTATTGTGCATATTTCACACAATTGGCTCACTGCAAATTTGACCTTGTTCCTGGACTTGTAATTCTAACAGCATTTTCAAGACTCTTCTCCCTCTTAGCCTATTTTGTGACTCGGTGTTGTGAGTTTTGTTCACTGCTAGATTAGCACTCTTAGCAGTTTCTAATGCACAATGTAGAACCTGCCCCTAGGGATACAATGTTTCACAGAAGATCTCTAGAACTCATTTACTTTGCATAATATTACATGAGACTTTTGAGTAAAACCCCATATGAAAGTTTCTGGAACCTACAGTGTATAAATACATTTAAAGTTGAGAAGAAATTGTCTCTGACGATTAGGGGACAACCTCCAAGTGTTTCATTAATCACTGGAATGTTTTGGGAATAACCAACACACTATTGGCATCTCCTTGGAGAGAGTACAAAGAGTGAAACAAATTCATAAATCAGCTTCAAACATATAATGATCAGACACCCATGGAGGAATCAAGAAAGAGTTTCCCTCACAGGTAACTAAAGTCAAGAGTCATTTGTAGCTCAGTTCCTCTGCTTTCTACCACTCTATAATTCCCAAGTGGCAATAGGACATGCTGTCCTTGCTTTTTCATATTAATGTTGGAACATTTCCCACCATACTGAGAGCTGACAAGCAGCACTGAAACATATACGTGGTTAATGAGTAGAAAAAAACTTAAGTTTGAATACTTGTATTTTTTTATATATCGGATACAAAAAGTGACATAAGTATAGGACAATCTCAAATTTGGACTGCTTCCAACCCTCTAGGTTTTCAGTGGACTTAGACTCTTTGTGTGACTGTCTTAAAAGCGTTCTAACATTTAAGTCTATATAATAATTGTTAGAATGACGTTCATTGTTCACATCTCTATATGGAAAGGTTTCACTTCTCATTGATATAGATAGGTGGATAGAAACATAAATGATGATAGATGAGAGATAGATGATTGATTGATAGATAGATAGATAGATAGATAGATCTGTCTCTATCTGTGTATAAACTATTCAGCATCAAGAATTTCCTAGGGACTGAGTTTTATGGCCTTGGTCAAATGCTCTTCATTTTCTACTTGAATGTGCATCTCACTGAACACTTTTCCTGAGAGCAAAGGCAGATAAACCAACTTCAATATTTAGTAAAGTTTAGAAAACAAAACTCATTTTTTTACTAACTGCAATGCATGTAAGAGGGAGCATCTGTATTTTTTCCATTTTTCAGGACAATGCTTCTCAGTTGTCTTATATATGAGAGGAGAGAGTACAGCACAAATACAATTAGACCATACCAGAAGCTGTAACAGTGTAATTCATACTAAGTGTGAGTGCACTGATCACAGTACCCTCCAGTATTAGAATGTGGCCCTTGGTGAGTTTAACTCCATCATGGAGTCTGGAAGGGGAAGAACAGGAGACCAACCAACCACCACTCAACCTCAGGAGCAATGCTGTGTGCAGTTAAAATCACAAGGACACTGATGATGTGTGTGATATTTTTGTTTGCTTGCCTGGAACTCAAGCCTGGAGCTGCCATTACAAATTCCACTGTGCAGTGTGTCATTATTTCTCTATTTAGGAAAAATCTTAATAATGTTTTACAACAAAAGTATTTGATTTTTGAATGTCATTCTTTTTCACTCTATTCTCTAAACATTCTGTGAGCTAATATAAGCATTCAGGTGTACTTCATTTGTTTACACTTGTTTAGCCACACTATAGTGATATATTAATATTAATTTCTGTCATATATGAAAGATGTTTTGGAGGCATATCACATAGAAGATTCCAAAGCACATCCCAATCTCTGTGTTTGTGTGTGTGTGTGTGTGTGTATATATATATATATATATATATATATATATATATATATATGTTCTATATATTTTGTTATTTCTATGGCATTGTGCATCATAGTAAAATTTTAATCTAATGGGTAGCTTGAGTAAATGCATCATCAAATTTTCATTGTGTGCATTCATTATGTAAAACAATGCCAGTGATCTCTCCTGCTCTTAATTCTCTCACATTTCTTCATTCACCACGCACTTCCTGCTTGATTCCATTTATCTAATTTATCACACATACACAAGCATTTTTAAACATTAACAAAAATTTTCACAGAACAAGAAGGCAACTTAAAGCATATTTACTTGAAGATAATAGAGTGTTATACTAGTTACAAATAAAAGATGATAATAAATCCAAACTGAATGCACATGGGTCATCTAATTTTAGTCATAGTAGATGTGGGATGAGGTAAAGACTGGAATAATTTTGCTTCCTGACCTGCTGATCATTCCTTAACTATTTATTATTTTAGCACCAATGCAGAAGCGAACTCAAAATTTTGAGGCATGTATGTGTCTACATGTAAAGAAAATCTCTTTCAGGTAGGTTCCTGTCACCACTTAAAAATATAGATAAAAACAGAATACATGAGTAAATGGGCTGAGTAACAATTTTCAAATCTCTGGCACACTGAAACACAGAAAAGTTCCTCCTGCATCCAAACAACCCTGGAAGCAACTTACAAGTTTTTATAAGAGAAATTTATTTACCAGTCCTAAGAATCCTGAGAGTGTTTATATGCAACACATTGTATCAGTATGTAACACTGCATAGCATTTAGCTATAGGCTTTTAAAATTATATATGTACTATAGTTTGAAAATTTATATATGTAATTCATATCTGCCAAGTATTTAAGCAATATTGGAATTACCAAATATAACTATATGAATTTTAGATCACTATGTTTTTAAATTGTGATGTTCTATGCATTCTCATGAAAGGTAAATATATTATACCATTTAATTTGAATCTGTATAATGATTCATTAAATGTAACTAACAAATGTGACAGCATAGTTGTAATTATTCAAATGACAAATAGAAAACCATCAGTCTATCTTATTCACCTATCTTTATGTCTGTTGTGACTTCTCAACCTCATAACTACTGATACTTTAGGCTAAATTTTTAGTTCTAATCTGAATATTAGATATAGAATTGAGCATCTAAAATAGGTTTTAATCAATGAACATCCAGATTAGACTTCCTACCAATTTTAACCACAAAACTTTACATGGATTTTGAATAATGTTCTTTCTGGGGTTAAATAGTCTTGGCTGAGTTGATACAATTGCCTCTATATTTATTTCAATGTAACTGTACTGTCATTTGTAAAAATAATTTTTACTTTCAAAAATTTGAGTTGAAAAATATGGATGTATCTTACTTATACTACCTTTGCATAATAAATATCCCTGATGTGATTATATTTTAAATCTACTTTTTTCAGCATAAACATTCTGATAATTCCAGATGGAAAAACACAACTTCTCAGTTGTGACTGAGTTCATTCTGCTGGGTGTCACAGATTGCCCTGAGCTGCAGGCTCCACTCTTTTTGCTATTCTTCATTGTCTACCTGAAATCACTGGTGGGCAACTTGGGCATGATCTTCCTCACCCAGTTGGACTTCAGGCTGAAAACAGCCATGTACTGTCTTCTCAGGCAGCTGACTCTCACCAATATTGGCTATTCAACAGCTACGGGGCCAAAAATGCTGGTAAATTTTGTGGCAGATAGAAATAAAATCTCCTATCATTCTTATGCCACAGGCTGGCTTTTGTTCTGTTTTTTATTGGTAGTGAGGTTTTTATCCTGTCCACCATGTCCTATGACTACTGTGTGGCCATCTGTAACCCTCTTCTGTACACTGCACTCATGTCACCAAAAGTATGTTGGGTACTATTGGCGATTTCTTATATCTATTGCACTTTATTTCTCTTATAATTACCATAGAGATTTTCACTTTGTCCTTCTGTGGATACAATGCCATCAATCATTTCTACTGTGATTGTATCCCCTTGATATCCTTGCTCTGCTCAGATACTCAGGAAGTTTAATTTATAATCTGGTATTTGCAGGTTTTAATTTGATTTCTTCTCTTCTCGTGGTCCTGGTGTTCTATTTGCTCATCCTAGGAGCTATTCTGAGGATGAACTCTGCAGATGGCAGACACAAGGCCTTCTCCACCTGTGGGTCCCATCTGACCATTGTCACAGTGTTCCATGGGACTTCAATACTTATGTATGTGCAGTCCAAATCCAGTCACTCCAGCGACACTGACAAAATGTCTTCTATATTTTATACTTTGATTATTCCAATGTTAAATCCATTGATCTATAACTTGAAAACAATGATGTAAAATATGTTATACAAAAGACATGGAAAAAGCTGTCATATATCATTTCTTAAAGGATACATACTCTTTAAATCTTTGAAATTAGATCTAGATAGTAACCTGCCTTGTTTCCCTTCAGACTGTGGAAAAAATACATTCAATGTTTGACCTTCTTTGTACTAAGAATCTAAATGACTAAATAAACATAAAAGACTTTACCTCCTTAAAGGAGACAGGTGAGTCTTAACCCTAAGAACTGAGAAAATTTTCTGGAACAATGGAAGTCCATAATGCCAGAATCACATAGAACAGTTTTACATTGTTAGTGAATAAGGAAGAATAGTTAAAATATTCTTTATGGTATTCTTAACTATTAAAAATGTTTACAGGGTCTATGCTTGAATTTGTGCCTGTATTTCTGATTTTTAATACCATTTTTATTTGATTTAGGCTCCATCCTATTGTATGGGTTCTGTTAAAGGCAAACCTTAGGCCATTTAGGCAGCTCCCTGTGGCATGATCATTTAAATGAGTCTGTTCTGTGCAGGAGCTGCAGTGTCCCAGTTCCTCCCTGGGATTCCAGTCTCCTCTCAGCAATTTGCTTACCTATTTATAGAGGCGAAAGTGTTTACAAACTGAATATATTTGCATCAACTAGTGCACTCTGGCATACAATTTTTTTCTAATTCAATGAATATAGTGAATGTGGAGATGAGTGCATATACCCAGAAAGGTCAGTTTCACAGAGGTTGTACAATCCCTACTGCTGTGTAACTGAGTAGGAGGAGGGCAGAGGATTATGAATCAGAGTGCAGCTTATGGATCTAAAAATATTTTCAACATTAAAAAAGAGAAAAAATATTTTTGAACCTTTCAATAGAGCTTCATGGAGCATTGTGTTTAGTTTTGTCTTTGATATTTTGTATTTCCTTTACTAGCTTGTTCACTCCTTACTGCCAGTATTTAGGTTCATGGTCACTCTTTCTTATATTTATATTTATAGGGAAAAGGGTGAACTCTTGTATGGAAGGTTCAGTGTTTTATGTATTTGCATAGGATGCTCACTAAGTAGATCCGCTGCTCCATTTCCACATATCTAACTCTACTCACATGTGGTTCATAGATCAGTGCACTGTCCTTGATTAGCATCCATCCTTTGCAGCACTGTGATAATCCCATTTCAGGAAGCAAACAGGCAGAGTCTGGTGATTTGAACTCAGCTCTGTTTCTTGTGAGAGTTTTGTGTGAAAAGTACCTCTTATATGTTATCAACATGCTTTCTAACATTTTAATTTTCCTAGTTAACTTGCATGAAATATTATTTATATGATTGAGAAACTTCATTCTTAGTAACCTATGGTGTACTAAAACTACCCATGCAGTAAAAGTTTGATTAAGATTATCAATATGAAGAAGTTATATATTTATTATAACATGGAGATAAATAGTACCAAATAGTATTAGAGATTATTTTTTATTTCTGTGAGACAATCATACACTATAATATGTATAAGAAATGTTACTTTTTAGAAAAATAAAAATATGATGAATTTAGATAAAATGAAATACATTGAAATGAGTTGTGAAGGGTCTTATTAAAGAATTTTTTAAATTAAAATAAAATTATGCTGTATCTTCCAAGTAATAACAGTGAACAATTGTAACTTTTATAATTAGGTGAAATTTTCTCTAAATCTGAAGAAAGAAACTGGGTAAATAAATAAGCAAAGAACACACTTTGAAATTAAATGTTGGTGATAATTTTGATAGTCCCTTGAGTGATAATCTACAACAAAATGTGCTAAATATTTGATAGCATATTTCGTGTACTCTACATTTAATCTCTATTTCATTATTACAAGTGTCATTTCAAAAATATTTACTTTTTGCTTAAGAATATTTATTGTTTAAAACCAAAATGATTGTAATATTTGACAAACAATTTTAGTAAGTAAAATTTTAAATTTTCTCAAACAAGTAAGAAATTCAATACAATGCAGAGACCCTTATTCAACCCGAGAACCAAGCCTGCACCACTGAGAGAGAGGCATTAGGCACGCATTGCAAAGGGAGTTCCAGCTTCCAGGTGCTATCCAGGGAGAGTTTGGGACATCACTTCTGGTGAAAGGGTGCCTACTCAGCCCCCTAGGACACTGGACTAGCCTGGAGAGGATTGAAGGGCTTGAGTGAACCACATCCAGTGACCTTTATTTAACCAGGGGACCAGGCTGGTGTCACCTAGGGAGTGGAGTTAAGCCTCTGCTGCGAGATGAGTTATGGCTTCCTGGCTCTGGCCTGGGAGACTTTGGGATATTATTTCTGGCACTTGGGTTCCCACCAATCCCCCTAGGATAATGGACTAGCCTGGAGAGGATTCGAGGGCTTGAGTGGACCACTCCCAGTGAGCTTCATTCAACCAAGGGACCAGGCCCTCACCACCAAGAGAAGGGTGTTATGCCCACATGCACTATGAGGTGAGTTCCAGCTTCCTGGTGCTGGCTGGGGATAGTTTTGACATCACTACCAGCACTTAGGTGCCTGTCCAGCCCTCTAGGACACTGGGATAGCCTGGAGAGGATTGGTGGGATTCAGTGGACCATGTCCAGTGACACTTATTCAACCAGGGGACCAGGACCTCACCACAGAGAGAGGGGAGTCAGGCATGCATGGAGAGAGGAGCCAGGGCCACACCATAAGGGGAGTTCCAGCTCCCCAGTGCTGGCACGGCAAAAGTCTGGCCGCTTGAGCCCTGGGCAACAAAGGTGCAGTAGGTGATTTCCAACAAGCCCAGAGAAAGTTTTGGAACATCACTTGAAACATGGAAATATAGGAAAATGACAAAACAAAAGACCAAAATGCAATCTGAAACCTTTAGCCCATCCCAAGAAAGCCTTGGAGCCACATACATAGAAGAAAATACTAATCATACACCTGAAATACCTGAAATGATATCAGCTGAAATAAAGAAGCAAGTATGGGAAGCTAGGAAGGAACTCAAATCAGAAATAATCTCCCAGGTAAAAGAAGAAATGATAGAAGTAGTGAAAGAAATAATGAATGCATCTAAGGAAGACACAACTAAAATCTAGAGGAATAAAGCAAAAAGATGGAAAACCTGAATGGACAGTATAAGAAACAAACAGAATACATGAAGTAGATTCAAAGAGATATACAGAAATTCAAAAATTCCATTAAAAGTTGCCAAAACTTCCTCAATGAAACTGAAGACAGAATTTCAGACCTCGAAAATAAGATTGCAGGTAGTGAACAGGAAAGATTTTTTTAAAAAATATCAAAGAATTAGGAAATAACAATTCAACAGCTGCAAGATGATACAAAGAAAAAGAACATAAGATTAATAGGGATAAATGAAAAAGAAAGGGATAACACAAATGATATCAAGAGGCTATTTGCAGAAGCAATAGTTGAAAATTCACAAACCGGAGAATGGAAACTGACATACAGATCAGTAAAGCATATAGAGCTCCAAACTGCCATAACCAAAATAAAACTACACCCAGACATGTAATAGTCACCATCCAAAAAATCCAACATAAGAATAGAATATTAAAAGCTGTTAGAAAAGGCAGATCACCTATAAAGGAAGACTCCTAGGTTAGAATCCTTGTAAAATTATAGGACTCACTCATGAGGCCTTGCAGGAGAAATTCAGGTGACTGGCCCACCTCTCCACTTTGGTACCCAGAAATTGGACAAACATCACCCACCCAGTAGGATTCTAAGATGCACACACTACTGACAGCTGAGACTAGTGGGATTGAAAAGCCAAATATTAGCCTGAAAGGTGAGAATTGACAAAATGAAAAAGCAAAATGCAATCTCAAACATCTATCCCATCAAGAGCAAGTGCAGGAGACATTGAAATAGAGGACTTTAAAAGTCATACACTTGGCTGGAGATTTAGCTCAGTGGCCTAAGCACCTGCCTGGCAAGTGCAAGGTGGTGAGTTTGATCACCGGTGATGGAAAAAAAAAGGCATACACCTGAACTCTGAAAAGATACCAAGTGAAATAAAGAAACAACTCAATGAGGCTATAGAGGAAATCAAATTACAATTAGTTTCCCATGTAAAGACAGAGACACCAATCTTAGTAAAGGAGCTGTTCAGCATAGCTAGAGAAGAAATAGATAGAAAATATAAAACATGGGAAACTGATGAAAACCTTGAATTCACAATATAGAAAAGAAGCTGACTCCATGAAACAAATTCAAAGAGAAATCCAAGAAACAAAAATTCTATTTAAAGCTAGCAAAACCATTTAAATGAAACTGAAGATAGAATTTGGGACCTTGAGGACAGCATCACAGTTAGCCATCATGAAAGGATAGAACTTTTAAAAATAACAAAGCAGCATGAAATGACAATTCAGCAGCTTCAAGATGATTCCAAGAGAAAGAGTATAAGACTAATAGGCATCAATGAAGATGTAAGAGTCAATGCAAATGACATTAGTAAATTATTCACATAAGTAATAGCAAACAATTTACCAAACATGGGGAAAAATCTGATATACAAATTGAGTTTGAAGCGAAGTATTCCAAGCACTGAAAGAAAATAAGTTTCAACAAAGATTGTTGTTCCCAGTGAAACTTTCTTTCAAATTTAATGGAGAAACAAGATACTTCAATGACAAAGCACAGTGGAAGAAATTCATGTCCACAAAATCAACCCTAGAAAGAGTAAAAGGCATACTAGATAGAGATAAAAATGACCACAATTTGAAAAGAACAACAGAAAGAAAACACCAGGCAGGGCATGCAGTTAAACAAGGGGGAAAAGCAGAAAACTAATAACAGAAACTTAACTGTTGAAAAAGTTGAGATAGTAAATATCAGTGAGAGCCATCAATTTAAATGGCCTCAAATCATCTATAAAAAAATTGATTGACAGAGTGGATCAAGAAACAAGATCCTACAATATGCTATATACAAGAAACATACCTAAACCAAAAGGAAACTCACTGATTACATTCAAAGAAGGGAAAACAATATTCCTTGCAATAGGCACTCAGAATAGCAGGGATAGCTATTGTGTTTGCAGACAATATGAACTTGAAACCTAAAATCATTAAAAGAGATAAATAAGTTCATTACATACTTGTTAGTGGAAAAATTCAACAGGAAGCACTAATAATTATAAATATATATGCACCAAATACAGGAACACCCAACTATATAAGACAAATACTAAATGACATGAAAATCCAAATACAGAGGAACACAGCTGTAATAGGGACCTTTAATACCCCACTGTCAAAAAGAGATAGATCAACTACACAAGAAGTCAGCAAAGAAATATTAGAACTGAATCATACCTGTGAGCAAATGGACTTAGTTTATGTTTACAAAGTGTTCTACCCAATAATACCAGAATAAACGTTCTTTTCACCTGCATATGGGATATTCTCCAAAATAGGCCATATGTTAGTCAATAAAACATTCTTAAGTAAAAGCAAAGGGATTGAAATCATCTTGTGCAAATTATCAGACCATAATGTACTGAAATTAGAAATTAATGGCAAAATAAATTACAAAACCTGCATAAATACATTGAAATTACATAACAACCTTCTGAAAAAGCAGTGGTTTAGAGATGAAATTAAAGAAGAAATAAAGCAATAATTACAATTCAATTAAAATATGGAAACAACATTCTGTAATTTGTGGGATGCAATGAAAGTGGTATTAAGAGGGAAATACATGGCAATAAATTGTCATATCAAGGAAACAGAATAAGCACATGTAAACAACCTAATGCTCCATCTCAAGCTTCTAGAAAAAGAAGAGCAAGCAAAACCCAAAATTTATACAAGAGAGGAAATTGTAAAAATCAGAGCAGAAATCAATGTAATTGAGACTAAAAAAAATACAAAGAATTAATGAATCAAAAAACTGTTTTTTGAGAGAATAAAGAAAATTGATAATCCTGTAGCTTACCATATCAAGAAACAGAAAGAAAAAATTCAAATTCATGTAAAAAGGACTGAAAAGAGAGAAATTACTACAGATCCCATAGAATTAAAAAGATCATGAATACCTATTTGAAAATCTCTTCTCACATAGGGTGAGAAACACAGAGGAAATGGACAGATTTTTAGAAATGTGAACTATCAAAACTCAATCAAGAAGTTATAACAATTTTGAATACCCCAATAACAGACATTAAAATTGAAAATGTGATTAAAATCTTACCAACAAAGAAAAGCCCAGGTCCTGATGGAACCTTGGCATGGCAGAATTCTACAATAAATTTAGAGAAGATTTGATGCCATTACTCCTTAAACCCTTCAGTGAAATTGAAAGTGAAGCCCTCCCTATCTCATTCCTGGTGGCAAGCATTACTCTGATACCAAAACCAGAGAAAGACACAATCAAAAATGAGAACTATAGAGTTCCAGCTTCCTTTCACTGGTGAGGAAAAGTTTGGGACATCTCTCCTGGTGCTTGCATGAGTGCCCAGCCCACTAGGACACTGAATTAGTCTGTAGAGGATTCGAAGGCTTGAGTGGAACACACCCAGGGGAGAAGGCCAGCACCTGAGAGAGAGGGGAGATAGGCCCACATGTACTGTTAAGGGAGTTCAAGCTCCTGGCACTGGTGGGCGGAGAGTTTGGGACATCACTGCCAGCACTTAGGTGCCCACCCAGCCCCCTAGGACACTGAACTAGCCTGAAAATTTTTCCCAGGATTGAGGGGACCATGCCCTGTGACCTTTATCCAACCAGGGGATCAGGCCCATGCAGCTGAGAGAGGGCAGTGGACCAGGCCCATGCCACAGAGAAAGGGGAGTTAGGCCCACAGGGAGAGAGGAGCCAGGCCCACACTGCAAGAGGAGTTCCAGCTTCCCAGTGCTGGAATGGGGAGAGTTTAGAGTTTAAGTCCAAGAAATGATAAAAGTAGTGAAAGAAATAATAAACACATCTAAAGAAGATACAGCTAAAAATTAGTGGAACAAAGCAAAATGATGAAATCCCCGAATGAACAGTTTAAGAAACAAATGGAATACATGAAGCAATTCAAAGAGATATACAGGAAATTAAAAACTATTGAAAGTTTCCAAAACTGCCTCAATGAAAGTGAAGACAGAATTTCAGACCTCAAAGATAAGATTGCAGCTAGTGAACAGGAAAGGAATGATCTTTTAAAAATAACAAAGAATCACACTGCAGTGGCATCCCAACACACAGGGCAGATTTGGAACTCTGTTTCCTGGCAGTAAGATCCGTCCATACATCTAGGGCCAGCCTGAGACAGGTGAGAGCAACTGGCAGCACTAGCTCTGCCACATCCAGAAATCTCTGGGTGGAGAGCAAGCAGGGTCTAGAAACTACCTCAGGGCCATGATGGTGTGCTGCATCAGCATCCTAGTGCATGAGGCAGATTAATAACTGGTCCCTTGAGGTAAGACCATGCCATACATATGGGGTCAGCCTGAGATGGGGAAAGGGACAGGAAGCCCTAACTGGGCCACACCCAGTGAGTTCTAAGTGGCAAGCAGGACCCAGAATCCATTCCAGAGTGATGACCCAGCACTGCAGTGGCATCCCAGTGCATGGCTGGACTCGTAACTACACTCCTAGTTGGTAAGACCACACTCTATATCTGGATCCAGCATAAGATGGGGGCAAGGGAATGGAAGCCCTAGCCAGGCAATACCCATCCAACTCCAGGCAGTAAGCACAGTACAGAATCCAACCCAGGACCATTACCACACTTTGGTGGATCCCAGCACAGGGGGTGGACTCCAAACTCTGTTCTGGGGCAGTAAGATCACACCCTGCATCTAGGGCTAGCCTAGAAGAACTGAAGGACCAAACACTAGCTCTATAAGAAAAAATTGCAAAACAAAAAAGCAAAATGCAATCTCAAACATCTAGTGCACCAGAAGCAAGTACAAGAGACACTGAGAGAACCCCAAAATTAACACACCACAAATCTCTGAAAAAATAGCAAATGAAATTAAAAAACTCCTTGAATTTATAGAGTAACTCAAATTATAAGCACTTTCCCATATAAAGACAGAAATAAAAACCTTATTAAAGGAATTGTTGTATGCAGCTAAACAAGAAATTGAGAAAAAATTACATGAGCATGGGAAACTGACTGAAACCTTGAATTAACAATATATAAAACAATTAGAATTCATGAAACAAACTCAAAGAGACATCCAAGAAACAAAAAAATTCTATTGAAAGCATGCAAAACTGCCTAAAGGAAGCTGAGAATAGGATTTCAGACTTTGAGGACAGGATCACAATTAGTTATCAGGAAAGGATACAACTTTTAAAAACAACCAAGCAGCATGAACTGACAGTCCAAAAGGTTCATGATGTGCTAAGAGCAACAGTATAAGAGTAGTGGGCATTAGCAAAGATACAGGCAAAAAGCATACATAAAGTATTTACAGAAATAATAGCAGATAATTGTCCAAACATGGGGAAAGAATCTGATATGCAGATAAGAGAGGCATATAGATTGCCAAACAGTAACAATCAAAATAAATCCACACCCAGACACATAATAATTAATATCTCAGACATACAGCATAAAAACAGAATACTAAAAGCTGTCAGAGAAAAGACACAATTCACCTATCAAGGAAAGCCCATTAGAATCATGGCAGACTTTTCAGCACAAATCCTCCAGTCAAGAAGAGCTTGGAGTGAGGTATTTCAAGCCTTGAAAGAAAACAACTTTGTACCCAGACTGATGTACCCAGAAAAAATTTCATTCAAATTTAATGGAGAAGCAAGATACTTCCATGACATAGAACAACTGGAGAAATTCATGTCCACCAAAGTAACCCTAAAAACATTACTGAAAGACATATTAGACAGAGATAAAAATGACCACAATCACCAAAACAACAAAAGAAAGAAACCACCAGGTAGGATAAGCAATTAAATAAGGGGGAAAGCAGAAAGAAACAATTGGAACATAACATGGCAAAGCCAAGCCAGTACATATCAGTGATATCCATAAATATAAATCTCCTCAATTCACCTATCAAAAGAAATAGATTGACAGAATGGATCAAAAACAGGATCCAACAATACGCTGTATACAAGAAACACATCTGACCCAAAAGGAAACTCACAGATGAAAAGTCAAAAGATGGAAAACAGTATTCCATGCAACACAAACTCAGAAAAAAGCATGGGTAGCAATTCTATTTGCAGACAATGTGAACGTCAAACCTAAAATGATTAAAACAGATAGAGAAGGTCATTTCATACTGGTTAGTGGAAAAACTCAAGAGGAAGAACTAACAGTTATAAATATATATGCACCAAATACAGGAGCACCCAACTATATAAGACAGATAATAGTGGACATGAAAAAACAAATACACAAGAACATAATTATAACAGGAGATCATAACAGCCCAATGTCACAAAGAGATATATCAACTAGAAAAAAATTCAGCAAAGAAAAACAGAACTGAATCATACCTGTGATCAATTGGACTTAATAGACATTTACAGAGTGTTCCTCTGAACCACATCAGAATACACATTCTTCTCAGCTGCACATGGGACATTCTCCAAAATAGACCATATATTATCCCATAAAACATTCTTAAGTAAATGCAAAGTTATTGAAATCATACCATGCAAAATATTTGACCATAGTGCAATGAAACTGGAAATTAATGGCAAAAGAAATTGTACAACCTGCATAAATACATGGAAATTAAATAACAGCCTTTTGAACAACTAGTGGGTACAGATGAAATAAAAGAAGGAATAAAACAATACCTAAAATTCAATGAAACTATGGAAACAGCATACTTTAATCCATGGGATGCAATGAAAGCGGTCTTAAGAAAGAAATATATAGCAATAAACTGTCATATAAAGAAAACAGAACAAGCACAAATAAACAACCTAATGCTCCATCTCAGGCTTCTAGAAAAAGAAGAGCACGCTAAACTTAAAGCTCATAGAAGAGAGGAAATTGTAAAGATTAGAGCAGAAATCAATGCAATTGAAAGCAAAAAAATACAAAGAAATAATGAAACAAAAAGCTAGTTTTTTGACAGAATAAAAAAATTGACAAACCCCAAGCCAACCTTATCAAGAGAAAGAAAGAAAAAAACCAAATTCTTGCAAAAAGAATTGATAAGAGAGAAATTCCTACAGGTCCCATGGAAATTCAAAAGATCATGAATACCTACTTTGAAAATCTCTACTCACATAGAGTAGAAAACACTGAGGAAATTGACAGATTTCTAGAAACATATGAACTACCAAAGCTCAACCAAGAAGATATAGCAATTTTGAAAGCCCCAATATCAGCTATTGAAACTGAAAATGTAATTAAAAACTTACCAACAAATAAAAGCCCAGTCCAGATGGATTCACAGCTGAATTCTACAAGAAATTTAGAGAAGATTTGATGGCAGTACTCCTTATACTTTCAATAAAATTGATAAGAAACCAATCCTCCCTAAATCATTCCTGGAGGCAGAGAACCAAAAACCAGAGAAAGACCCAACCAAAAAGGAGAACTATAGTCAAATCTCACTAATGAACATTCATGCAAAGATTCTCAATAAAACACTGGCAAATAGAATACAGCAAATCATCCGGAAGATTATACATCATGACCAAGTGGGGTTCATTCCAGGAATGCAGGGTTGGTTTAACATATGCAAATCAATAAATGTAATACACCACATCAACAGAGCCAAAAACAAAAGCCATATGGTCATCTCAACAGATGCAAAAAAAAGCTTTCTACAAAGTCCTACACATGTTCGTGATAAAAACCCTTCAGAAACTCAGAATAAATGGTGTCTACCTCAACTTTATAAATGCCATCTATGAGAAACCAGCAGCGAACATTATACTAAATGGACAAAAACTGATAGCTTTCACGTTAAAATCAGGAATGAGACAAGGATGTCCACTATCACCACTCCTTTTCATTATAGTGCTTGAAACACTAGCCAGGGCAATCAAAGCATAAGTTAAATTATCACTATTTGCAGATGACATGATACTCTATATAAAAAATTCCATTAAAAGACTACAAGAGGTAATAAAAAAGTTCAACAGTGTAGCTGGATACAAAGTCAATGCTCAAAAATCAATAGCATTCTGGTACACAGACAAAAAAATCACTGAGAGAGAAATTATGGAAACATCGCCCTTTACAATATCTAAAAAATGAAATACTTAGGAATCAACCTAACTAAAAATGTAAAAGATCTATATGCTGAAAATTATACTACATTGAAAAGGGAGATTGAAGTGGATATTAGAAAATGGAAGGATATTCCTTGCTCTTGGTTAGGAAGAACCAACATTGTGAAAATGGCCATACTCCCACAACTGTTATACAGATTTAATATGATCCCAATCAAAATACCATTGACATACCTCACAGATCTAGAGAAAACACTCCTAAAATTCATTTTGAAGCAGAAGAAACCTGAAAAATCAAAGGCAATTCTGGGCAACAAAGACAAGGTATGAGGCATTTCAATTCCTGACTTGAAAGAACATTATAAAGCCACAGTGATAAAATCATCATGGTTCTGGCAAAGAAATAGACCTGCTGATCAATGGAACAGATTAGAAGATGCAAGCACAACTACAAAGACACTCAGCCACCTGATATTTGACAAAGGGGCTAAATATGTCCACTGGAAGAAGGATAGCCTCTTTAACAAATGGTGTTAGAAAAATTGGTTCTTCACATGCTGAAGAGTGAAATTAGATTCAAGCATTCCCATGCACAAAACTAAAGTCTAAATGGATCAAAGACCTAAATATTAAAACAGAAACATTATATCTACTGGAAGACATGGTAGGTAGAAGTCTTGGAGACATAGGGGTAGGCAGAGTATTTATGAACAAAACACAAACTCCATGGGAAACACTTCAAAGAATGAATGATTGGGATCTCATATTATTGAAATGTTTCTTCACTTCAAAAGAAATCACCAACAGAGTGAAAAGAAAACCCACAGACTGGGAAACAATTTTAGCTAGCAATCCCTCAAAGGACTTATATCCAGAACATATAAAGAATTTAAAGGTATCAATCCCCCCAAATTCAAAGACCCTCTCCAAAAATGGGCATCTGAGATGAACACACAGTTCTCAGAGGATAATATACAAATGGCAGATAAATACATGAAAAAACATTCACCATCACTGGTCTTTCAAGAAATGCAAATTAAAACAACATTGAGATTTCACCTCACTCTGGAAAGAGCAGTGGCCATCAAGAAATCAACTAATAATAAGTGTTAGCGAGGCTGTGAGGAAGAGGGAACACTGCTCCACTGTTGGTGGGAATGTAGACTTGTGCAACCATTATGGAAATCCATATGGAGAATTCTCAGAAGACTAGGATTGGAAGCCCCATTCAATCCAGCTATTCCCCTCCTGGGTATTGTCCCAGAAGAATGGAAAAGTTCATATCACAGTAATATATGTGCACCCATGTTCATAGTGGCACAATTTGTGATAGTTAATATTGGAAACAAGCAATATACCCATCTACTGCAGAGTGGATAGAAAATATGTGGCATTTTTAAACAATGGAATATTACTCAGCTATAAAAATGATGATCTTGAGGCCTTTGTAGGTAAATGGAGACAACTTGAGGCTATCATCACTAGAGAAATAAATAAAAATCATATTTATAAATATCATATTGTGTCTCTAGTGTAAAAAGTAAATAAACCTGCAAGAGTAAAAAAAACAAAATGTGTAATTGCTGTTGTAAAACAGAGAGGAAAAGAAAGTGCTCTAAGGGATATAACTGCATGCATGTTTGAATGTGCAAAATAGATGACCATATTGCTGAATCTTTGTTGGATCTTTGAGCAGAACTCTTTGTAGTCTGACTTTTGAATATTTACTATGTAGCCTTTAACTTTGTAACTTGAACAATTACATCCAGGATGACAGTACATAATTCATAAACTAGTGATTACTTAGTGGGTTTTTTTCTCTTCTTTCTTTCTTTCTTTCTTTCTTTCTTTCTTTCTTTCTTCTTTCTTTCTTTATTCTCTCTCTTTCTTTCTTTCTTTCTTTCTTTCTTTCTTTCTTTCTTTCTTTCTTTCTTTCCTTCTCTTTCTTTTAGAATTCTGTATTGTTGCTACTCTTTTTTTCTGTTTTGCTTTTTTTCTTTTCCTTAAATAAAATTTTAAAAATGTATAATTGCTATTGTAAAAATAGAGGAAATAGGAAACTTTATAAAAGATATAGCTGCATGTGTATTTAGGTGTGTGGGATTGATGACCATATTTCTAAGGTCTTGTTGGATTGTTGAACAGATCTGTTTTCAGTCTCACTGCTTGAGTGTCCTCTTTGTGTGCTTTAATTTTGTAATTTGAAAAACTAATTCTAAAAGAACAATATGTAATTTATCAACTATTGATTTCTTACAGTTTATCTTTTTTTTGAAATTCTATAATATTTCTATCCTTTTTTCTCTTTAAATAAACAAAAAGAATGCCAGCTCCTACATGACTTGCTTTCCCTTGTGTCCCTAATGTAATCAATTTTACTGGAACTATTAATCTTATTGACTAACTATAGTTATGTCCCACATTATGCCCATTTGCCTTGTGTGTTCCCAATATTCCCCCATCTTGAGCCCATGATTTTACTCTATAAAAGTTCAAGGAGGTGCTCTTTCATAGCTCAGTCTGCTGTTAGGATCCAAGTTCTTATTCAAAGGACCAGGTCACTGTTGGTGTGATCTGAAAGGGAGGGTTTCTGTCTTTGATTTCTCCCCTCCCCACTCTCTTTCTTGGTTTCTTTGAGCTATGGGCTGAGCACCGTTTTTTACCCATATTCTTCTGTCATTCCATCTCTTTTCTGAAGTCAACCAACCAGGGACTGGACCATTTGAAATTGTGAACCAAAACAAAATGATCCTTTATATTGTGAGTATTGGGTATTTTTCCACAGCAAGGCAAAATAACAAAGAGTGTAAAGACAATTGTATTCTTACATAATACTCATTAGGAAAATGAATATATTTTAATTTAGAAAAACATACAGATATATTTTTATCCATCAGGATTCTTAAGGTTAATAGAATTGCCTTAGTGCATCATACATTTTAAAATTTTAGTAATGTCTAAAAGATACTACTGTGATTCCACTAATATTGAAACTTCTGTATGTGTTTAAATAAACTAATTTAATCTTGAAATTTCCATATATGTTTAAATAAACTAATTAAAAATTTTTTGTGTTGTAGACAAAATATGTAACACACAGGCAGCTAATGAGGCAGGCTAGTGCACTACTGTTATCCCAATACTGTGGATGGTAGGGATAGGAAGATCATAATTTCTTCCCTACTCTGAGTAAAGCAATTTAGAGAGAACTGGTCTCAAAATAGGAACAAAATGAAGGCTCATAGTATCACCTGTTGTCAAGGCCCTCAGTAAATCCCCAGGCAAAATGAAATACTTTTATTCAAAACACAATGAAAGTGTTAAACATTTATAAGTACAATTAAGGTAATTTCCAAAATAAACTCCACATGTCATAAAATACACTATTTTAACACTTTGGATGCAACCACAAATTTAACATGTAGTGCAAGAAACAACCTTCCTCGTTCTAAAACATTTCCATCAGAACAAATCCTTACCAAGTGATTTCTTTCTTCTTCACTTCCTTCAAAGTCTGTGCTCCATATCTACATTTTTTGAATTAAACTTCTGGGTATTTCATAGAAAGCTGTCATATACAAGGTGACATTTGAATCCTTGAAGTTTTGAATGAAAAATATTTTTGATTCATACTTGATATAGTGTGATTTTAATTTTTTTGTGGCTACCATAATGTCTCTTGTTTTCTTCTAAATAGTTGTCTATATCTTCCCAGACAATAAATTAATACAAAAAAGTATAAAACAGACAAAAACAGAGGAATTATGGCATTACAGGCCTTCAAAACCAGACAATAGGAAAATTAACAATAGGTACAATAACATCTCTTGTTCTCTTCAAAGTAGCTGTGGATGCCTTCATGGATGTTGAAATTAAACAATACAAAATAGACTGAAACCACTCTGAACAAAGTATAGAAACATTACTAGATTTCACAGCATGATGATATGGAATCAAAAATGGATACCATAGTATTTTTTTTTCTTCAAAGTAACTGTTCATTTCATCACAATAATCAATTCTCATGAACTGTTTAGGAGAAGTTCTAGTCATGCATAAGCCTTTACATGAATACATATCCTTTCTGCATTAGAGGGAAAAATGAAACAAAACAGATTACTACAAAAATAAGAAACAAAAAAGACAAATAAATAACAATAGCATAGAGCCCAAAACAATGACAATATAGGCTTTCAAAACATGATGGTAGGAACAGAACTAAGTTCTGTTTTACATAGTGGTCTTCAAGAGTTCCTCAGGTCACTAGACACAAATATGCAAAATTGTTCCAATCCTATGACTATTAACTGCTTTTTTTCTACAAACTTATAGAATTTGTAGCACAATCATCTTAGCTATCCTAAGTGTGTTTATACAAATTTAGATATTTTTCTTTTCACTTCCTTTTTCATTTTCTTCCTTTTCCCTGAGATATTATTTTTTCACCTTTGAACAGACTCTTACCCTTTCACTCTATTTATTTAGGATTTTGTATCTTTACTCTTAACATTTCTTACACTAGGGAGGTAATGCAGTATTTATTCATGAGTTTGATTTATTTCACTTATGATTATGGTCTCAAGTTGCACTCACTTATAAATATCTCAATGTGATCATTCTTTATAGCTGAGTAATACTTCTTTGAATAAAAATAGCACATCTTTTGTAATCCATTCCACAGTTGGTGGGCATTTAGGTTGTTTCTGAAGTCTGGCTATTACAAATTCTGCTGCTATAAACATGTTTGCACATATATCACTGTGATATGGTGTTTTCAGTACTTTTGGTAATATACTCAGAAGTGGAATAGCTGTGTCAAATGGGACTTCCAATCGCAGCTTTTTGAGGAATGTCCAGACTGACCTCCACAGAGGTTGCATCAGTCTGTACTCCCACCAACAGTAAGAATTCCTTTTCCCCCACAGCCTCTCCAGGATTTGTTTTTGGTAGTTTTCTTTATCGTGGCCATTCTTTCTGGAGTGAGAGGGAATCTCAGTGGAGTTTTAATTTGAATTTCTTTCATGAGCAATTATGCAGGACATTTTTTCAAATATTTATTTGCCACTTGTATTTTTATTTTTTTATCTGAGAACTGTGTATTCATCTCCCATCCACATTTTTGGATTGGGTTTTTGAATTTTAGGTGTCTAATTTTTTTAATTATTTATATGTTCTAGATACAAGTCCTTTGAGGAAAAATGGATTAGATTTTTTCAAATTTTATGGGTTTCTTTTTTGCTGTGTTGTCTATTTCTCTCTACATGCAAAAACTTTTTAATAATACAAGAGCTGAATTATTGATTCTGTGAAGTATTTCCCATATGGTTAGATTTTTGTTCATGAATTCTCTACCTACCTCTATGTCTTCAAGATTGCTACTTTCTTTGTCTTTCCAGAAGATTTAATTTTTCTGTTTTAATATTTAGATCTTTGATACATTTAGATTTTAGTTTAGTACATGTTGATAGCATCTTTCTAGTTTTAGTTTTCAGCATATGGAGAGCAAATTTTTCCAGCGCCATTTATTAAAGAGACTATTGTTCTTCCAGTGAATGTCTTTGGAACCTTTATCAAAGATAAGGTGGCTGAGTGTGTTTGTAGTTGTAGTTGTATCTTCTAATCTATTCCATTGATCTTCAGGTCTGTTTTTATTCCAGTACTATGCTGATTTTAATATAGTAGCTTTGTAGTATAACTTCAAGTCCAGTATTGTTCATATTTGCCTTTGCTCTTCTAGGTCTTTTCTGGTTCCAGATGAATTTTAGGAATGATTTCTCTAGGTCTGTGAGGTACAGTAGTGATATTTTGATTGGGATTGCATTAAATCTGCATAACAATTTTGGGAGGATGGCCATTTTCCCAATATTTATTCTTCTTATCCATAATCAAGAGTGTCTTTCCATTTTCTGAAATCATCTTCAATTTCTTTTTTCAGGGTATTATAATTTTTCCTGAATAAATCATTAACTTCCTTTGTTAGATTGATTCCTAGATATTTCACTTTCTCAGATGCTATTGTAAAGGGTGTAGCTTTTCTTATTTCTATCTCAGTGAATTTGTTGTTTTTGTATAGCAATGCTATTGATATTTGAGTGTTGACTTTGTATCCAGCTACATTACTGAATTTATTTGTTACACCCAGGAGTCTTCCAATGGAGTTTTGGGGGGTCTTCTATGTAAAGTACCATGTCATCTGCAAAGGATGATCTGCAAATGACAATTTAAATTCTTCTTTTCCTATCCTTACTCTTTTATTTCTCTCTCTAGTCTAATGGATCTGGCTAGTTTTTCCAGCATTATATTAAATAAGAGTGGTGGCAATAGACATCCTTGTCTTGTTTCTGATTTTAGAGTAAAGGTTTAAGTTTTTGGTTATTTAATATGATGCTGCCTGTTGGTTTCTCATAGATGGCTTTTATCATATTGTGGTAAAGACCATCTATTTCTATTTTCTGTATGGTTCTTACAATGAATGAGTGTTGGATCTTTTCAAAAGCTTTTTCTGCATCTATAGAAATAATCATGTGATTCTTATTTTAGGTTCTATTTATGTGGTGGTTTACATTTTCTGATTTATGTATGTTGAACCATCCTTGCATTCCTGTTTTGAATCCCACTTGGTTGTGGTTTATAATCTTCTTGATGATTTACTGACCTCTGATTGCCAATATTTTAATTAGAAATTTTGCAACTATGTTCATTAGGGAGATTGTCCTGTAGCTCTATTTTTTTGAAGGGTATCTTTCTCGGGTTATGGTATTAGAGTAATATTTGCTTCCAAGAATGAGTTAGGGAGAATTTCTTCCCTTTCAATTTAATTGAAGAGTTTACAGACTGTCAGGATTAAGTCTTTTAATTTCTTGTAAAATTCTGCAGTGAATCCATCTGGACCTGGGCTTTTCTTTGTTGGAAAGGTTTTAATTATATTTTCAATTGCATTAATTGAAATTGGGTTATTCAGCAGTTTTAGATCTTGATCCAGCTTTGGTAATTCATGTTTCTAGGAATGTATTCATTTCTTCTGTTATCAAGTCTGTGAGAGTAGAGGTTTTTGAAATAGGAATTGCTCATCTTCTGTATTTTCACATGGTCTATAGTGATTTCAACCTTTTCATTCCTTATTACATGAATTTGAGTGTTTTCTTTTCCTTTGTTTTAATATGATTGGCTAGGGACTTATCAATTTTATTTATTATTTCAAAGAACCATCTCTTTGATTCTTGATTCTTTATATTGTTTTCTTAATCTCTATTACATTAATTTCTGCTCTGATCTTTATAATTTCTTCCCTTCTACTGGGTTTGTGCTTGACTTGCTGTTCTTTTTTGAGATGTTTGATTTGTAGCATCAGGTTGTTTATTTGAGTTCATTCTGTCTTCTTGATGTAGGAATTCACTGCAATAAATTTTCCTTTGTGGACTGCTTTCATTGTATCCCACAAGTTCTTGTAAGTTGTATTTATATTTTCATTTGCTTGTAGAATTTGTTTAATTTCTTCTTTAATATCCCCTGTGGCACACTGATTGCTCAGGAGTGTATTATTTATTTTCCATGTGTTTGTGGGGTTTTTGCAATTTCTTCTGTCATTAATTTCTAGTTTCATGGCACTATGATTTGATAACATGCATAATTTCAACTCTTTTTCATTTACTTAAATATGTTCTGTGGGCTAATATATTGTTTATTTTAGAGAACGTCCCATGTGCTGCTGAGAAGAATGTATATCCTGATACTGATTGGTGGAACCCTCTGTATACATCCACAAAATCCATGTGCTCACAGGTGTGATTAAGTTCTGTTATGTGTTTGCTGATTTTTTGTCTAGTTGATCTGTCTCTTTTATCAATGTGGTGTGAAGGTTTCCCACTATAATTGTGTTATTGCTTATTTGATTTTTCAGTTAAGTTAATGTTTGTTTTGTATAGCTTTGTGCTCCCAAATTTGGTGCATATATATTTAAGATTGTTATCTCTTCCTCTTGAAAATTTCCCCTAACTAGTATATAGTGACCTTCTTTATTTCTTTGAATCATTCTTGGTTTGAATTTCACCTTGTCTGCAAACACAATAGCTACCCCTGCTTTTTTTGAGAGGGAGGGTTCCTATTGCATAGGGTATTGTTTTCCATTCTTTGACTTTCAGTCTATGAGTTTCCTTTTGAGTTAGATGGGTTTCTTGTATAACCACATGGTTGGATGTTGTTTCTTGATTCATTCTTCCAGTCTGTTTCTTTTAATTGTTGAATTGAGGCCATTTGCATTAATGGTTATAACTGATATATAATAGTTTATTTTTGACATGTTATTTTTCAGCTGTTGTTTCTTTCCCTTTCCACTCTGTTAATTGTTTGCCTTTCTTAGTGGTTTTTTCATATGTCTATCTAGAATGTCTTTTATTATTGTTTGCAGGGTTGGTTTAGTGGTCATGAAGTTTTTCAGCTATTCTTTGTTGGGGAATTATTTTTTTCTCCATCAAGTTTGAAGAACAGTTTTGCAGGGTACATAAGTCTTGGTTAGAAGTCATTTTTCTTTAGGATCTGAAATACTTCACTTGAACTTCTTGATTTCATTGTTTTTGTTGCAAAGTCTGCTGTGATTCAAATAGGCTTTGCTTTATAGGTGATCACAGATCTTCTTTTTAAAAGCTTTTAATATTCTGTTCTTATGTTGGATTTCTGGGATGTTGATTATTATATGTCTGGGGGTAGTTTTATTTTGGTTATGGCTATTTGAAGTTCTATATGCTTCACGGATCTTTATGTCAGTTTTTAGTCTCCTGTATGGGAAATTTGCAGCTATTATCTCTGTAAATAGCCTCTTGATATCATGTGTGCTGTTACCTTCTTTTTCATTTATACCTATCAATCTTATTTTGTTTTTCTTTGCATATTCTTGCAGCTATTGAATTGTTGTTTCCTGATTCCTTTTTATTTTTAAAAGATCTTTCCTTTCCTGTTCTCTAGCTGCAATCTTGTTTTGATGTCTCAGGGTGTATTTTCACTTTCATTGAGACAGTTTTTCCAACTTTCAATGGAATTTTTGATTTTCTATATATCTCTTTGAAAGTGATTCATATATTGTCTTTGCTTCATATATTGTTCATTCTATATTCCATCTTTTTGTAGTTTTTTATGTTATCTATGTCTTCTTTAGATTTGTTCAGCATTTTATTCATTACATTTATCATTTCTTCTTTTACCTGGGAGACTATTTCTGATCTTCATTCTTTTATAACTTCTCGGAGTTGTTTCTTTACTTCAGTTGCTATCATTTCAGGTGTATGACTTATATTTTCTTCTGTACTCATGTCTCCTAGGCTTGCTTGGGATGGGCTGGAAGTTTGAGATTGCATTTTGCTCTTTCATTTTGTCATTTTCCTATATTTTCTTAGGGATACGGAATGCAAGGTTTGTTGTTTCTTGGGCTCAGACTGTCTATCCCTCTTTAAAGTAATTTCCAAGTTGAGTGGAGGTCCTCAGACAGACCTTACCAAAGGGCTTCAGCAACTAGGGGTGGCCAAGTGGTACCTTACCAATGTCAGAGCAAAGCACCAAAGTTTTCCCATGGGGTGGTGAGCACTGTGTGCACTTTTGGTTTGCCAGTCCAAATGCAGGCAGTTGCAGTCAGCTCAGGAGTTGCCTGGTGGGGCCCAGATAGGCCTATCTGGAACTCCCAGTGCATTGTCCAGTGATATTGGAGGCTGGGCATTGTCTTACCTGTTTCCTAGTGAAGCATCAAAGCTTCCTTGTGAGCTGGAGAGCATCGTGCACACTTTCAGCTTGCCAGACAGGATGCAGGCAGCTTGGAGATACTGAGAGGGCTGGATAAGCCCAGCAGACCCTCCTGATATGTGCTCTTGTGATACAAAAGGCTAAGCTGGGTCTTACCTGTCTCCAAGTGAAGTGCTAAAGCTTCCTCATGGGCTGGAGAGTGCTGAACGCAAATGCAGTGTGTTTTTAAAAAAATATTTTGCTTTTCTTCACAGCAAATATACACTTTTAATTCTAAATATGTGATATGGTCCAGTAGCACCTTGAATTGCAAGACTTCCCTTTCAAGGGGGTTGTACTTAAGTGTGGTTTGTAATTCTTACAAACCATGTCTTATGTTTGTCACAGTATATGATGAAAAATATTAAAAACCAAAACATAACAAGCTACCTTTACTGCTACATTTACCTGAAAATGCTAAGCTGAATATGTGGGTTATTTTCTTAATTTTTCACATGCATGGATGTTTGCAATGCAATATTCCTTAGGTCAGGAATCTGCTGTATTTATAGACACAGTGCTTCCAGACACATTCCCGGAACTTATTCATTTTTTTCAGAATCATGTCCTCATGACAATTTATGAGCAAGTCCTTAATCTCCTTCAATTAGCAATCTCCATCTGACTTTCTAACTTCAGGTTTATTAGGTATTTCATGTATTTGGAGTTGTCCATAATGTGTGTCCTTCTGTGATTGGGAAATTTCTCTTAGCATAATGTTTTGGAGATACTTCTATGTTACCGCATATTGAAGGATTAATAGTTAAGGCTAATTAATATTAAATTGCATGTATAATCCACATTTTATTTACCCTTTATTCTATCAATGGATATTTAGGGTTTTTTCACTCATAGGTCATTTTGAATTATGGAACAATAATCATGAATAATTTATTATAATTTTAGGACTTTAATAACAATTATTTTAGTTAAAACTCAGAATTTGGTTTCTGGGCCATTCACTCAGTTAACACAGTCACTCACAGTATGTCTATACTGTCTGTGACAGGCAGTGGACAGCCTTGAGGCATTTCACTCAGATTTCAGATGCTTCAGGAATAAGCAACCAATTGTTTGACATATCAGGGACAGTTATCAAAGGTTAAAAAAAATCCATAAATTGTCTCCCAAAAGCACTGTTTAAAAACACATGGGGAAACCAGGAGAAAGTTCTATTTACAGGTGATGCAAGCAGAAGGCTTCAGACATTGGCATCTATTACCATTATCCACACAGATGCTCACAGTTTGACAAGGCTTCACCATCTAAGGTAGGTGACCATTCACATTTCAGTTTGTGTGCATACTTTCTCCTACCCTGTAGGTTCCAAAAAAGCAGCAGTAACTGTCCTTTTTACTCATATTAATTCTTAAATAGTTTCAAATGCTTTCAAAGTTTAAGAACCTGAAGCACATATTGTATGTGCTTATATGATTTTTAATTTTCTACATTGTGAATACACACATAGAGTTGCATATTTTTGCAAACTGTTCTGTCTAAAGGAGGCAAAAAGGGATCTGAGAGGAAGTAGAAATAATGGTCCCCAGAGTTTTTCTCAAAATCAAAATTTGAAACTGTGTAGATTCAGTATTCTGTTCTGACAGCCTTCTGAGATTTATTTACTTTAAGTGTTTTGTGAGAATAGGATATAAGAATATATATATATATATATATATATATATATATATATATATAACTTTTCTGGTGCTATTAATATATGCATATAACAGATACAACTTTTCTTATGGTACATAACATTACACAGACACAAGAAATACACTAATTCTGAATTCTATTTGAATCCTGGATATGATCTCAAATCTTTCTGTAATTCAAGTTCATGGTAAATAAATATGATGGTACATACATATATTAATGGTACCAGAAAAGTTTTATATATATATATATAAAACTATATCCTGAAATGGTAATCATTATCATTATATTATATAATGGTAATGACATTCATTATCTTTATATCTTATGATTATATATATATATATATATATATATGAATCCTATATCCTATACCTATAATCATAATGACTTTCAGGGAAATGTAGATTTAAGTAAATTTATATGCAAAGACCTTTTGTTACAGATTTATTAAAATACCTACAAAAAAGAAGATAAGTAATCTAAAACAACAGCATACTCTTCATCCAGTACTAATAATGTCATTGGGGCAGGTGTGATGGGATCAGTACTGGGATGGAGAGGGTATATTTATTCTGCTTCATCAATCCTTCATCTGTGTAACATTTTATACCAAAGAAGGAAGTCTCTTTTCAGAAGAGTGTCCATGTGCATATGTAAAGAAACCCTGTTTGAGTTAAGGCATGCATACTATGTAAAAAATAGAAATAATACAAAAGGACTATGTGTACATGATGATTGAGAACCACTTTCAGGTCACTGGAAACTCTGAATCATTTATTCAACCATCATCCTTCTCATAAACCCTTTATGAGTATATTTTGTTTTAGAAGGTGAGGTTCACTAAAGGTAGTTAAATTACCTGACCATATAAACCTCTTATACACTAATTTAAGCTATAACATTGCTTATGTATAAAAAATCACATATTTTGGCAGATACACTTCTTCATAAATAGGCAAATTCCAAGGTGATATTCACACTCTTTTATTCATACATCTATAATATGTATTATTGGTCTAACTTGTAACACTTGTAAGGAGATATTTTAAGAAGAGATTTTGAAATTACTGTTGCCACATTATAAGCAATATTTTATTCAAGTTTTGAACTTGTTGTTAGCAAATTTTGATGTCGTTGGTATTTGTATCGCTATTTCTCTTAATGATGTGAATGAGTACTACAGTGTAATTATAGAAATAAAATTCAACTATGAAAGAACAGTATGATTGTCACACCTTTAGCTAACATGCCAAGTTTTCATAATAATTAAGCTTTCAATTTCATTCCGTGGACCTGCATCTATATCTCCATCTGACTCACCATTTACCTATAATTTCAGGGTATTTTTGTCAGTTTAGCAAAAATTTACTGCTTTGACTAAGTTTAGGGCTCCATATTCAGTGTCCAAAATGGATGGCATCTTAATCGCCCACTAGCCACTAGATGCCCAGAGCAATCCACATCCCATAGGTCATCAACAGGCTCTCTCTAGATGTGGAAAGTCTTCTCTGGTGAGTCAAACCATTCTTGAGAACAACGAGTTGAGATATGTATCTATTTATGTATTTTCCCCTTGTAATGGTGCATCAATATCATGAAATGTACACTTGAAAGTCAAGATGCATCTTATTTTCACTAGCTTTGCAAAATTAATTGAACATTTGAAAATACTTTTTCTACTATGTGTAGAATAAGTTTTTGGTAAATGTGGATGGAGGAGCACAACCTCACAGGGGTGACTGAGTTTATTCTGCTGGGCATCACGGATTGTCCTGAGCTGCAGGCTCCACTCTTTGTGCTGTTCCTCATCATCTACCTGACCTCATGGGCATGATTGGCCTCACCCAGGTGGACTCCAGGCTGCAAACACCCATGTACTTTTTCCTGAGGCACCTGGCTTTCCCTGATCTTGACTATTCTACAGCTATGGGAACAAAATATTGGTAAATTTCATTGAAGATGAAAATAGAATCTACCATTTCTGTGCTATGCAGCTGGCTTTCTTTCTTGTTTTCATTGGTTGTGAGCTTTTTATCATATCTTCAATGTCCTATGACTGCTATGTGACCATCTGTAACCCTCTGCTCCACACTGTCATGATGTCACCAAGAGTATGCTAGAAATTACTAGCAGTTCCCTATATCTAATGCACATTTGTGTCACTTCTGCTTACCATAAGATTTTCACTTTGTCCTTCTGTGGACAAAGTGTCATCAGTCATTTCTACTGTGACAGTCTCCCCTTATTATCATTGACCTACTCAGATACTCATGAAATTGAGGTGATAATTTTGATCTTAATCATCTTAATTTGATTTCCTCTATTCCTGTTGTCCTTGTGTCCTCCCTGCTCATCTTCATAGCTATTCTCAGGATGAACTCTGCAGAGGGCAGGCACAAGGCCTTCTCCACCTGTGTGTCCCATCTGACTATGGTTATGGTATTCTATGAGACTTTGACTTTTATTTATGTACAGCCCAAATCCCATCACTCCTTTGACACTGACAAAATGGTTTCCATATTTTATATCATAGTCATCCCCATGTCGAATCCCTTAATCTATAAAATGTGCTCTTCATAGGACATTAAAAAAGATATTCAAATATTTTTCTTTAAAATCTCAAAGAATATAAATAATGCAGTACCATAGCTCTACTCCATTAATGCTCTCCATTTATTGACAAAATTCAGAGTTTTTGGTGCTCCTTAAATTTCAACATATTATAAATGAATCAATGAATGAAAATTTTTTTTAAAAACTGTGCTGCCTTTAGGTATAGGGATGTATTTTAGCATAATATTCCATGAAGTTTTCTAGTACATTAAAATAGTATAACTATCAATAAAGCTGGTATGCCATATGGTAGTATAAAATGTTAGAAAACTAAAATAAGTAGAAATCCTTTGTTGTTCTTTGAAGTACTGGGGATTAGTCATAGAGCCTTCACACTAAGCTACCTCCCCAACATGCAGGCATTAATTTATTTATTTAGACACAATTTCTTGAGCAGTCTTTAATTTTTCAAGATAGGCTTCAACATATTCTCTTCCTGCATTCAGCCTGTCATTGTTTAGGGTTTTTTTAAGATTATTTTCAGAATTACAGTAATTTCCTGTGGCCATGTATGATTTTGTGTCTGTGCCTGCTTTGTGTGTGTGAGAATGTTACTATTTAAGGCTTCATATATTAAAATGTGGTTGTGTTTTAATCAAACTTGTTTGCATTTATAGAGTTTTATGGAAGCAGGATGATTGCTACCAACATTCTTTATGGAAATACTCAAGTTTTAAAAGTAGATACCCTAATATTATAAACTTAATGCACTTTTCCATTTACCACTCTGTGTTCAGCAAGTAACCCATCAGAGCCTATTTTTTTCAACAAAACATGCTGTTCACCAAGCCCTGGGCCCAGTGTAGGAGTGTATTCTGTGTAACTCAGTACATGTGTGTCCGTGAGTGCACACAGAAAGAATGTACAATAACATCTGAGTAAAATAATTATTTGGAGAATAAAACCCCATGTTTCTTTTCATCTGCTAATACTAATAGTAGCATTAACAAATGCTACTATTTAATCATTTTCATGAAGAATATACAGAATAGTTTAATTATTTGTTAATGTATGCAAGACTTTATCATTCCCTATAGAATGCATCCTGCAATGACACAATCAAATGTTAATAGTATTTGTTTATGGACATGGAAATTAATATATATATATATATATATTAATATATTTTAATTTTTTTCATATTTTTCCCAAATTGTCTTTCATAATTATTACTTTTATAATGAATTTTCTAATAATGTAATTAGAAAATGAAAATTGTGAATTAATGTATCCTAATAAACTATTTCTAAAATAAATTTTTGAAATTTCAACAGATCTTAAATCAAGGGTATAAAGAGAATTAAGTATACTTAGGTAAAATTATATGATGATTTATTTGATTTTAGAAGTGAGTATATTTTATACTTTATACATTGTATTAAAATTTTTAAACTTTTCCAGTAACATGTATAGTTGGAAAATGTGGACTGCCAAATAAGTGATATAATTGCTCAGATAATTGGAATCAGTGGAATATCATATTTTAAGCAAGGCTTCATCAATTTCATTAACATTTAAAGAAATATTATAAAAATAAGTTTATATTCATGAGTGCATATGAATGCTATGTAACCTTTCCATTCCTACCTGGAACCCACTGAGTAATTCTGCTCATCCTTCACATTCTTGGGTTCCTGTTTCTTTTTCTGAAACCTGTGTACTTTTCTCTTCTGTGTATTTCACACAAATTTCTCACTGTGATGGCAAATGTAGTGGCTGATTGATTGTGTCAGCTTGAGACATTTTGAAGCTTAACTAAATTGGCTTAACAATCCTATACCATAAGGTTTAAAAAACCAACCCTTGGATGTCTCATCACCTGGATGGCATAAAAAGGAAGAAGGAAGAATGCATGAGTTTTCATGATTTGGAGGAGCTCCTGTTTTCTCCTTGGGTTGAACGTCATCTCATGGCCTCCAGGGCAGACTCTTCGACTTCTGCCATGGATCCTTCAGAGTTCTAGAGTAAACTCTTCAGCCTTCTGGCATAGACCCATTGACCTGCTGGGGCAGACTTGGATGGGCCACTGCAGTGAATTTCAGACCTTGGATTGAATCCTTTGGCCTCTGGCATGCAGACCCCTTCTGCATGCTTCCTTGTCCAAATCTGTGGTTAATCATCATAAGCCGATCTTGTAATTTCTTATATATTTTTATTTCCCATTATATTTGTTTTCTCTAGCAAAACCCTGATAAACACAGTGACTTCATTCCTTGTTCTAATAACATTTTCAATTCTCTTCTCTCATTTAACATGTTTTGTGACTCTGATGTGAGTTTTGCTTATTGTATTATGTTTACTGCTAGATTAAAACACTTAGCAATTTCAAATGAACAATATAATACTGTTACCTATGGCTAAATGTTTCAGAGAAGATCTCTAGAGTTCATTTATTTTGCATAACATAACATAAGAGTTTTTAGTAAAACTCAATTACATTTTCCTGGAACCTACAATGAATAGATTCAAAGGTGAAAGCAAATTGTCTCTGATAGTTAGTGGGCAACCTCCAAACATTTCATTAATCTTTCAGTGCTTTAGGGATAATTGATAAATTGCTGGGCATCTCTCAGAGAGTACAAAAGTACAACAATCAGTTTCAAAGATACAATGATCAGAAATCCGTGGGCGAATGAAGAAAGAGTTTTTGTCACATGTAATAAAGACATAGGTTTCATTTGGCATTGCATCTTGCCATGACTACAGAAATGGTTACTGCAGAGGGCATGCACAAGGCCTTCTCCACCTATGGGTCTCACTTGATCATGGTCACAGTGGTTCATGGAACTTTGATATCTATGTATATATGGGCCAAATCTAGTAACTCCAAAGACTTGGATAAAATGTCTTCCATCTTCTATACCTTGATGTAGATCAATGTTGAATCATTTGATCTACAGTTTGTTGAACAAAGATGTAAAATATGCCACACAAAATAATTGGAACAATCTCTTCAGTTTCTTTTCTTAAAGGATACATATTCTTGTAAGTCCTTAAAATAGGTCTGGAGAGGAAACTGTCTGTTTTCCTCCAGAGTGTGGCAAGCACAGTGCAACTCAGTGTGTATTCAAAGTTTGACCTTCTTTGTACTAAACTTCTAAATGATGTTTATATAAAACTAAATAAATATTAAAATACTTCACCTCCCTAAAAGTGACAATTTTGTCTTAAACTTAATAATTGAGAAAATTCTCTAGGAAAATAGAAGTCCATAGATGATAGGATCACATAGTAGAGCTTTCCAATGTTTGGGGAATAAGGAAGAATAGTAAAAATATTTAAATATCCTTATGGTATTCCTGACTATTAGAAATGTTTACAGGGTCTATGTTTGACTTTATATATGTTTTTCATTTTTTAATCCCATTGTTATTTGTTTGAGTTTCCATCCTATTGTTTTGGTTCTGTTGAGGCAAACCTTGAGCCATTTCAGGCATCTCTCCATGCGTCATGGTGGTTTAAATGAGTCTGTTGTGTGCAGCTGCTGCAGTGTCCCTGTTCCTTCCTGGGATCTCAGTCTGTTCCCAGCAATCTGCTTACTGTTTATAGGAGGGAAACGGCATCTAATAACTGAATATGCTTGGTTATCCATCAACCAGTGGATTCCCTGCAGCATATAATTGTGTCTAATTCAGTGAGTGTGTAAATGAGTGCGTGTTTCCAGGAAGGTCCACTTCACAGTCAGGAGATATGCAATTCCTGTTACTTGTACCTGAGTTGGAGGAGACCAGTGGATTAGGAATCAGGAGGCAGTTTGTACATTGTAACAAAGCATTTTCAACACAAAAGAAAAACATGTTCTTGAACTTTTCAAAAGGGCCTCACAGAGCTTTGTGCTCAGTTTTATTTTTCATTCTTTGCATTTCCCTTACTGGCATGTTTATTCCTTACTGCCAGGGTTCAGGTTCATGCTCACTGTTCCTGACATTTAAAGAGAAATGGCAAACTCTTGTACAGAAGGTGAAGTGTTTTAGGTATTTGCATGGGATGTGCACTGAACAGGGAATTAAGTAGATCCACTGCTCCACTTCCTTGTATCTAATTCTGCTCACATGTGGTTCATACAGCAGTTCACTGTCCTTGATTAGCATCCATTATTTGCAGCACTCTGATAATCCCTTTTCAGCAAGCAAACAGGCAGAATCTAGTGATTTGAACTTAGTTGTGTTTCTTGTGAGTGTTTTGTGTGAGACATACTCTATGTATTACAACATGTTTCTTAACTTTTTAATTTTTGTCAGTTAACTTGCATTAAATAATATTCTTATGATTGAGAATCTACATACTTTGTAACCCACAGTGTATTGAAATTAACTATGTTACATACAAATTTGAATAAGAAGATTTATTGGAATAAAGAAATTATATGCATATAATAACATGAGGTATTAGAAGATAAACATCACTAAACAGTTTTAAGAAAATCATATACTAAACTTTATTAATTTTGTCACATGTATAAGAAAAATATTTTTATGAAAATAAACCTATGATGAAATTGGATAAAATGAAAAATGTTAAAATACAAAAGCAATACTTTTGTATAAATACAGAGAGGATTGCTGGGATGTAAATTACATACACACAGGGGTGGAGAGCCTCTGTAGAGTTGTGGATAGGTCTTATTACAGAATTGTTACAATTAAATATTTATTTTGTATCCTTCAATTAATACTATTGAGAAGTTGTGATCTTTATTAATATAGGTGATTTTTTCTCATACCTAAATTTGAAAATAGACACTGGGTAAAAAATAAGCCAAGAAGACACTTGTAAATCAAATGTTGGTTGTACTTTAGATAGTCCCTTAAGTCATAAACTACAGCAAAATGTATGGAATATTTGGTGTTTAATTTATTCTAAAATTAATCTCTATTTCATTAGTTCATGGATTTATGTATTATTTTATTTTTCTTGAGTATATAAAGTTTTAAAAGCCAAGAACATCACACAATTGAAATGTTTGATGAAATAATTTCAATAAGTAAAAGTTTCTATTTTCTCAAATAGTTATGTAAGAATTTTAATGCAATGTAAAATGTAAGAAATAAATATATTACAGACCCTATCATCTGTGCAAAGTAGGCAATATGTATTTACAGCTGAATTTTAAGCAGTAGGGAATTGTTTCATATTATTTTTGAGAAACTAAGAATCATACTAGTAATAAAATCATGATGATAGAAATTCAAAAGCAAACGTGTACACAAAATCAACTCTCTGTAGTGTACTACCATCCACAAAAACAATCTTGATACTGTGATTTCTACTAAAACTTTTGGGTAAAGAAATGCAACTTAATCCTAGAAATTCTTCCTAAAACTAAAGAGAAGATACACCTTAAGAATTGAACCATATGTCCCTCTAGAGACTTATGCCTAAAGAGATAGACTTTTAAAAGGCGATGGAAGTAGGAGACTCTCACTTATGACTTGTGCTTAAGAGTCTTTGATTAGAGGAAGTTTTCTGGGTCATGACCTGAAAGCACATGTCTCACATGCTGGCTCCTACCTTTGTCTGGCTTCCTGACTACCATAACATGGGCAGCTTTCCTCTATGCAGCTCCTTTCATCTTGCATTTATCCCTTGGAGCCAACAAACTATGGGCTGAAAATATGGCCAGAAAAACCTTTTCCTCTTTTTCATTGTAGATGTCTGTTATCATATCCCAACAAGGAGAAAATAACTACAGAACATATTTAGCACACCCTAAATATCAAAGACAGATAAAGGCATCATACTAGGGAAATTTCCAAATGAAGATTTACTTAATGGAACCAGTAATGTGTGAAAATATTACTATACTAAGCTTAAGCCAGAATTTTGTATTTGATTTTCAATTCAACAACATGTTCATGTATATGACTTCTCAATTGATATTCAAAATTTATATTCCAATGGGCATCAGTGACATAGCATAGACAAAAATTATTTTCAAAAGAAGAAAAAGGCAGATATTAGCACTTCTAATTATGTTACAGAGAGTGTGACAGTATGAATATTTCTTTAAGATGGTATTAGTAATACTTTTGTATAAATACAGAGAGGATTGCTAGAATGTAAATTACATACACATACAGATTCAGAGAGCCACGGCACACTGCAAATTGTCTTTGAGAATTAGTGCACAATCTCCAAGAAGCAAGATATATCATGTACAGGTACAATTGCCCTATGATGAATGTGATCATTATGTATGAGAAACATGTATCAAAAAGTAAACTGAAAAAAACCAGCAAGACATAGTACATTTTTGTGATTACAAAGCATGAAAACAAAATAAAATGATTGACATCACTTCCTGTTAAGTTTAATGAAGGTATTTCTACAAGTTTCCAATCTGAGGTGCATATTCATGGTGAATACAAGGGAGTGTGAGAGCTATTCAGAGTGTGAGGTGGCAAGGCGGATGTAGCCACAGCCCATAAGAAATGTTTCAGCTGAGTGCAGTGCAAAGTACATGTAGTCAGTTTATACACAACACTGTAAAGTCACGTGATCTTGTTTGCTGATGGTGCCCTGACAGATGGCTGTCATAGAATCATCAGTAGAAAGCACAGCATTTCAATTTCCTTTATTTATGCAGGAAATGCTGTGGTTCACAGTGTTTTCCAAAAGCACTAGAGTCTCATCGCAAGAGGCTTCCCTCCTACCCCTGTGCTTTTTTAAAAATGTTCAGTTTTTTAGAGCTATTCAGATACAGTTACTGGTTATTCATGTTGTTTTTCTTCAACCTGCACTATATTATATGTAGAAGAAATTCTTTCAGACTTCTGTGCAGAAAGACTTCTTATAAAACCATAAATCCATGTCTACTTCATTTTACTGAACTTTTTATTCCTACCGAGGTAGAATTTAACATAAATATACCAGGGATTTTTTTACACATGGGGCACCTGATTCCAAGAGGATTTTGTAAATGAACACTGAGGTAAACGATTGCCATTGAGTTTTTCTAAGTAGCTCACATTTCTTTATGTCCTTCATATTCTTGACTGTAACATACCTGAATAGTCACCTACAAACAAGTCTATTTCTATTATAAGAAAAACGCACCTCAGAAAAAATGTCATGTAAATTAAAGTAATGATTTTGTTTTCATAAATGGGGAAACTAGAGCCTTGCACTGAAATATATCCCCACTTTTTACCACCTCTCCTTCCTTCCATCTTAGGTTTTTTTTTAAAAAAAATTGGTATATATTTGTTGGTCGTGCCTTTTATCATCCTTTTGGTTAGTAGGTTCATGTGCACAGTACAGCTTGCTTCTTTTTTTCAAACCCCTTCCCCTCCCTCCCCCATCCCTCCTCCTCTAAGTCCCCTTTCCCCCATTTTCATTCTTATTGATAGAAATAATCCTAGCTCATTTTCATTACATGTAGTGTTTGCATTTACTGGAGTTGTTAGATTTCTTTTTTTTTCTACTGATTTCCTCTTCCATGCCCCTCTTCCCTCATATGGTCTTCCTGCTGGTAAGAGATCTGTCCCCTTGTGTCCTTCTGTCCACCCTCTGTTGATCTCTATGCCTGTATTTTGCCTAACTGAAGTGATAGACACTATGTGCCATTTAATCCTATGTATCTGGTTTATTTCATTCAGCATTGTATTTCCATTTTCCTACAAATGTCCCAAATTTGTCCTTCTTTATACTCAAGTAGTATTCAGTTACATATTGACACCACATTTTCTTTATCCAACTGTCTGTTGATAGGTTCATAGGTTGCTTGCAGGGATTAAATGTTATAAATTCTGCTGCTGTAAACACTGGTACACATATATCTCTGTTATATTCTTTATTTTTTAAATTATATATATATATTTTTTTATTTTTGGGAGGCAGGGCCTTGCTACATTACTAAGTTTCCCAGGGAGAGCTTCAATGGCTTTAAACTCTCATCTTGCTAGGATGACAGGAATGTGCTACTTTCTCTGGTTTGAGGTAATTTTAAAATGTTATTGAAATAGTTATAAAAATAGAAGATAAATCATCTAAAATCTAAGACTACTGAATATATTTTGTCTAATTTTAGACTTAGTGTGGGTAGCAGATAATGGGCTACTTCTCCTGTTTCCCACCTGACTGTGCATGTACAGATGCAAAGAGAATCTCTTTCAGGTAAGATCCTGCCATGATAAAACACAGACATGCACATGGTCTTAGAGAACTGCTGCACAGGCAGGGTGGACCCACTGAATCCTTTATTTCTTCACCTTTCCCCAAATTGGCACATAATGGGTATGAGAATGTAGTTTCAGATAAACTACTCCCTCCGAGCAACTTACTATAATTAAACTATGACAGACCACACATGTGCATACATACTTACCCTTATTTCTTCAGCTGTAGAAAGATAATTTCCACCATGAGTTAATATAGTTTTCTTACTCATGCTTCGGTTCAGTTTTTATCTCTTTTAGTAGCATCAACTGTACTTTTTGTAGTATAAATATTTTATAAATTCGTGCCTTGAAGTAGAGAGGCAGATGCATGTTTGACATTTATTACTAAAAATTCTTGTTATTTACTTACCATATAAGTTAGGAATTATGTAATTATTGTTGGTTTAGTTAAAAGCAAATGAGAGACTTTAAAACATAATGCAGTATTAATCTGCTCAATTAGCATATGTAATTTCTAAAAATGTTTACACATTTCCCTTACATCAAAGACAGATAAATATAATATATATTGGAAAATTCTAAACAAAATGTGAGCTTCTAGAAATATGTGAATGTAATGTATCATCTTGGATTTCACCAAGGATTCACTATTTGGTTTTATATTCAAATACCATGAAGTTATTCACCATATCAACAGTGTTCTATCTACCTATCTGTCTATCTATCTATCTATCTATCTATCTATCTATCTATCTATCTAACATATATCTATGTATGTTCATGAAAACTATTTTTAGATGTTTTAACATGTGATATTGGAAAAAATCTGGACCAATGTTGCCTGAAAATTCTTAAAGCTGATAATATTTATCTTTTTCTCCCCTTTGCTTTAAGGTTTTAATCTATGAATTTTTCTTTCTTCATATCTCCAGGATGCCTTCCTAACCAATGGCTAGAAAGCCTTCCACACTACTATGAACCAATTCCTCCAGACTAGCATTTTCAGCATCTCCAGTGTGCTTGGCTGTGCTCCTGAGCCCTCACACCCATTTGTGCAGCACTGCGATCTATGCCTCACTGAGATGACACAGTGACTCCCCTCTGTGCTCTGCATTTCACTCTGACAAAGGCTGAGTGGGGAGCTCACTAATAGAATCAGGGTTTCTCTCTCTCCCTCCGGAAACATAGCGTCATTGGGAATTCATTTCTTTTGTTCAGGGCCTTGAATGTGAAGCCAGCAATGGTTCAATCTGAAGATCATCCAGGACACCTGATATAAAACCCTGCAGTGAGCTTCATGCAAGTTGGTGGAAGGATCTTAAATATCTTTGCACAGGTAGGTTACATTGTGTGTTTCCCTCTCCAGGAAGTCAAAATGTAAGGTCTTTAAAACTTTTTTTTTTCCATACCAGTTAGACTAAAGAAAGAAATGACATGTTCTCATTGCTAAGTGACACAAATGACTATCCACAGAAAGAGGCAGGGCTGTTGTAGAACCTAACTATAATGTCCACAGCCCTTATTCGTAAATGCAGGTTCTTGAGTATTTATACAAAGAAACGAATAGTCACTATGGGTTATATTTGACCAAAACTTAAGAAAAATTTTATATCTTAGCACCCGCAGAAGTTTTAGAGGAGACTTTGCCAGATAGAGTGGACATTTCTTAAGTATCCCCTTAAAAACATATGATTCTCTGTTGCTCAGGAAGGCTAGAAAAATTACTGAAAGTTGATATAGAAAAGCATTTATCCTCTTTTTGATTTTTGAATTGCCTAGTGTGCAAAACCCAAAGATTGGTTGTGAATCTCTAGTGACACTGGTGGAGATTCAGTGTTAGTCCCAAGCACAATACATGCATAAAAGAGAATAAGACAAATTCTGAGGGCTGGGTAAGACAGATTAGTGGTGATATTTGCTTAGTGAGCACTCTCCTTAATCACCATCTTAGAACACACACACACACACACACACACACACACATACACACACATCAGTTTGAAAACTAGAGAACAATGAAATATAATCTTGAAATAAACTCAAAACTTACGAATTTATTTTTTTATCTTTTTCATTTGAGATAAATTTAAAAAATGAAATATAATGATTAACAAAGGATATAATTTTGAAGTTTTAGTTACTGGAATGCTATTGTATTGTTAGACTTAGGAAATAATTCAGCTCAAAAATAATTTGACAAAATAATTTAGAAAATTATGCAGCTCTTATCAGGGACAAATTTAAGCAAGAGCTTGGAAAATTAAAGATAAAAAGAAAGTATTTCTGTTGTTTATGTCTGCTGGAATTAAATGCAATCCTGGCTTTGCTATCTGTAAGTTTCAGTAGAAAGATACTACATAGATAAAATTATTAAATGAATTAAGGGACTCTCCCCATGTTAATTAAACAAATTCATAGAAAAGTTCATAGTTATTGGCAATGATGATGTTCTTGATTGTCAACTTATGGACAATGTGTCAGAATGAACAATATGTTGAGTGGCTTCTGAATAATAACCATATCTGCTGTACTTTGCTCAATCTAAGCAACATCACAGTGTCTTGCATCACAAAGTAACCTGCTAATAGAACACAAAGTTCTTCCTAGACACAGAGATAGGTGGCAAGAGACATTGAAGAGCTGTTGCCACATAGCTAGACCAACTCAGGATGCATGTGTCATATGCTGAATGAAGTAATTTTGCATTAAATCAAGCAAAACAAATATTACAGATTTTGAGCATGTCATTTTGTTTCATATAAATTTGTGTCCAGATTTTATCTTTAAACACTAATCTTTATTTTAATAAATGCAAAACTTGTACATATTTAGAAGGAAAACTATAAAAATGCAATATATGGATATGATGTTTGATGATCCAATCAGGATGATTATTGTTTTCAGCTTCTCAAACATGTATAATTTCTGTGAGTTTGTAAACATTAGACTCTTCCAATTATTGTGAAATATAAGCTACTTTTTAAATATGCAGATCTTTACTTCACTTGGTATGCATAGCAGAAGCATGAAAACACTCAAAAATGCAATGAATTACTCAAATTGAAATAAGAAACTACATTAAAATTTTGTTAGAGAAATCTAATAACTCTAACTAGAGATAATGTCAATATTGGATGAAAACTTACATGTATATTGCACTACTTAAATTAGTTCAATATAAGAATATTAATTATTGATTTAAAAAGCATAGGTATATTAATTGGAGCAAAATAACAAATAGGCAACAAAAATGTGCACATTGAATTAAAACATTATCAGTAAGTTGATACAAAATCATTAACTAATATTTTATGGAAATTTTCAGGTATTTTAAAAAAAAATTTCAACTGTTTCCTCTAGAGCCCTGATACAGAATAATGATATAATCATTCAAATGTTATAAGCATAATTCTGGGCACAGGTGTGGTGCCACATAAATACTGGAAACCTTCACTAATTATTCTACACAATAAGTCAAGCTATCAAATTTTAACAAATAAATATTGCAAGCAAGCAATTTAGAAGTTAAAACTGTTTTCAAGGAAATGAAAGATAAAGACTATTCACTGAGAAAGAGCAGTCATGAAAGTTACTGGAATAAAAACTAAAGAATTTATGTAAAAAGAGGTCAAAATAATATGCGAAGACCAATTTATTTTTCGCAGAAGAAATGACTTGTCCAAATGGAAGAGAATTCAAAGATCCAGAAAGTTACCAAATACAATTAGGGTAAAGTGTGGGCCAAGGAGGCAGAGTGCTGTGGGAGAAATCAGTGAGGAAAAACACTCGAACTGCTTCCCTGAAAGACACTAACATTCCATGGGGTGTGGCTGGCAGGTGTGGCCTGGGAAGACTTCTGGCTCAAGAATCCCAAAACAATGCTCTTGTTTATCACTAGAAACACAAATACACTTGTGTGCATGCCTGTATAATATAGAGATATTTAAATATCATGTTTCAATAATTAATGTCTGCTTGATAACATTAGTACATAATATAATGAAATAAATATTATGTTAATATAAATGATATTCAAAAGTGAATAAATAAGTCATCCAAATACTTCTAAGAAACTCAATTTTGTCTAGTAAGTTTTTACATCTGAGGTTTAAAAAAAATTGGAAAGAAAAACAAATGAAATGGGAAATTTCCCTCTCCAAAAATGGGCATCTGAGATGAACACACAGTTCTCAGAGAAAGATATACAAATGGCAAATAAATACATGAAGAATTGTTCACCATCACTGGTCATTAAGAAATGCAAATTAAAACAGCAATGAGATTCCACCTTACTCCAGAAAGAATAGCTGCCATCAAGAAATCAACTGATAACAAATGTTGGTGAGGCTGCGGGGAAAAAGGAACACTGCTCCACTGTTGGTGGGAATGTAGACTGGTGCAACCATTATGGAAATCCATATGAAGAATTCTCGGAAGACTAGGATTGGAAGCCCCATTCAATCCAGCTATACCCCTCCTGGGTATTTTCCCCAAAGAACTGAAAAGTTCATATCACAGTGATATATGTGCACCCATGTTCATAGTTGCACAATTTATGATAGCTAAATCCTAGAAACAACCAAGATGCCAATCAACTGCAGAGTGGATGAAAAAGATGTGGCATTTTTGTACAATGGAATATTACTCAGCTATAAAAAAGGACGATCTTGAGGCCTTCATAGGTAAATGGAGACAAGTTGAAACTATCCTCATTAGTGAAATAAATAAGAACATATTTATAAATATCATATTGTGTCTCTAGTGTAAAAAGTAAATAAGAACTACAAGAGTAATAAAACTAAAATGTGTAATTTCTATTGTAAAAAAGAGAGGAAATGAAAGTACTCCAAGGGATATAACTGCATGTATGTTTGAGTGTGTAAAATAGATGACCATATTGCTGAATCTTTTTCGGATCTTTGAGCAGAACTCTTTGCAGTCTCACTGTTTGAATGTCTACTATGTACCCTTTAACTTTGTAACTTGAACAACTACATACAGGTTGACAGTATATAATTTATAAATTACTGATTTCTTAGTGGGGCTTTTTCTCATTTTCCTTTTACTTTCTTTCTTTTAGAATTTTGTATTTTTGCTTTTTTTTCCTTCTCTTTAAATAAAATTTTAAAAATGTATAATTGCTACTGTAAAAAAAGGAAATAGGAATCACTATAAAAGATATAGCTGCATGCATGTTTAGGTGTGTGGGATTGATAACCATATTTCTAGGTTCTTGTTGGATTGTTGAATAGAACTGTTTGCACTCTCACTGCTTGAGTGTCCATTTTGTGTGCTTTAATTTTGTAACTTGAATAACTATTTCTAGGAGAACAATGTGTAATTTATCAACTAGTGATTTCTTACTGTTTATCTTCTTTTTTTGAAATTCTGTAATCTTTTTTCTGTTTTTTTCCCTTTAAATAAAAAAAGAAGAAAAATGGGAAATTTTAAGTGTTAGCCAAATTAGTCTGACACTGAATGAGACATATGAAAACATGGTGTCTCACTACAAATAATCAGACTATTTCTGTTTTTTCATTTTTACTGTTAAAAGATGAAGACATTGAAGTTTACATGGAATCACATCCACGTGCCCAAGTTCACACTCATGGATGTTTTAATCAGCTGAGGGCTGCACCTTCTCCTCTTCCTCATTTTCCTGGGCATCTATGGGTTGACCACAGCAGGGAACCTGGCTATCATCACCCTCATCACTGTGGACTCTGACTGCAAACCCACAAGAACTTCTTCCTCCAACATCTGGCTTTCATCAACTTTGGCATCTCCACTACCATCACCCCTAAAATGCTGAGCAACATCTTTGCAAATAAGAATATGATCTCGTACTATGCCTGCACCATCCACCTGGGAGGATTCCTAGTTTACGTGGTGGCTGAGATTTTCATGCTGGCCATGGCAGCCTATGGCTGCTACATGGCCACATGCAACCCCCTGCTCTACATGGTGGTGGTGTACCAGAGGGCCTGCCTGCTGCTGGTGGCCCTCACCTATCTCCACACCCTTTCACAACACTTGTAGTGACACTTGCATATTCTCCATGTCTCACTTTCTGCCAACATAATCAATAATTTCTACTGTGACAGTGTCCCCTTGATAACATTGTCCTGTTTGGATATCTATATTCCAGAGACAGCACTGTTCTTGGACTTCTCTGGGGCAAACTTGTTTTTCTCCATGATCATTGTTCTAATATCCTACTTCAACATTGTCCTTGCCATGTTCAAGATACATATTGCAGAGCGATGATGGAAAGCCTTCTCCATGTGTGCCTCTGACATGATGGCTGTCAACGTGTTCTACAGGACTCTTCTCTTCATGTATGTGCAGCCCAGGACCAAGCACTCACTGGACACTGATGAAATGGCTTCCATCTTCTATATGCTGGTGATACCAATGCTGAACCCTGTGATTTAAAGCCAGAGGGATAAGGATGTGAAGGATGCTCTGAAGAGATTCCTCGGTAACCACTGCCTGTCACTGAAACTCATGTAAATTGAAATCCATGGTGCTCTTCATTTAAGGTTTTCCATGGCAACATAAAAAACCAAAACAAAACGCTGGTCTTTAAAAATCTGTCCTTACATGTTTGGCAATTCATTTAGTTTTAGTATGAGATTTTAACTAACTTACCAGTCTTATCTTGCATAATAACACATGCAAATTTTGCAGAGTAACTTTGAAAGAAATGCAATTTAGAAATCAATAATAAGATACTAAGTGGTTTAGAAAACCTGTTATCAGGAGGTGGAGGTGTGAGAAAGTCCTCCATTGAAAATGGTGGAGACTCACTACTCCCCTCAGGAAAGACAAATTTTGTTCAAATATTAAAGATGATGCTTTACCTTAAAAGCATTTTGTCCATTAAATCCTCAAGCTTAAAAACTACATTTCTTTTGTTCTTAAAGAAACATATATCCCAAAAAAAATCAATTTTAGGGGAGATAAATAGTGATCAGAAAGTATCCATTTCAACATGTGAGAAACAGCAACAGGGTTCTCTGTTCTCTTCTGATGCAAGAATACAGAGAAAATTGTTGACATATATCCAAAAACAGTTTTATAAAGAGCAGCTTTTTGTTTTTTATGATGCCATGGGATCCCTTAAAGGAAGAGCACAGTGGGTTTAAATTCATATTAGTTTCAGTGCCTGGCATGGGTTCCCAAGGGGTCTGCATCTCGTGGAATTTTATTGATTTGATTCCCTCTTCTATTAAACCAAGACATTAGGCATCACTTCATTTAGCTTTTATGTTTATTGTGACTTGTAGTGAAATAGTATTAAACCAAAGACAACATTATTTACAAAATGTCTGCATATACAAAATGCTATTAACACTACAGAGTGAAGGAGAAAGGACCAGGTGTGGGAGATAAAGGCAGTGTCTGGACAGAAGACTGATGCATGATATTCCAGGGAGATTAGACACAAGCCAAATCCAGAGACTGCAGACTGGTAGGCTCAAAGGCACAAATGAATATTTAACTTTATTAGTAAATGAGTAAAACAGCCACACTCCCCTGAGTGTTCCTTATCTGGAGCTACCAGCTCTGACAACAGTTTGATAGCTGCAGCCTTAATCATTTATGTAGTTTAGGAGTTGGCAATGGTGACCCCTTGCTAAGCTCAAAGTGGGGACTTATCTCTTTGTTTTGCTGCCAGCTTCCAGATTTTGCCTTACAGTCTTCCACTTGTGCTCCACTTCTAGACAGAAATCACATCATTCTGACCTCTCCTTCTCCTGCCTTTTGTAAGTTTTCTTCCTTCTTTCTTTTGTGCTTATATTTGATCACTGTAGATAATTCATGAGAATCTCATGATCCCAAACATAAGCACATAAGCAAATTCCCTTTTCCACACAAGTAATCCATTCATGAGGTCTGGGAATTAAGACTTGAATAATTTTTATGATATAGCTTTTTTGCCTACTGTGTATCTTTTTCCATATCTGGCAAAACTAACCAGTCTAAAATCATCTACCCATTTTGTTCAATCCTATTCATCATGATTTTACAAATATTTCTATCACATGAATGAGTGAAAAAGAAAAAAATTAGTTATAGTTTTATTTTGGGATTGTTTATGTGTTTATTTAATCAGTTCTTAGTTCATACAGGGTCTCCTGTATCCCAGAATAATGGTTGATTCTCTCTTGACTAGGTGATGCAGGAGCTTAAGAAACCAATACCACAACTAATGGCAAAGCATTGGTGTCAAAACTGAATGAATATGAACTAGTGTAGCAAAATCTCAGAGATTTGATTTATAGCAGCTGCTCTACAAGTATAGAGAAAGGTTCAAGAGAAACTAATTGACATTCAAATGGAGACACAGTATTTAAAAAAATTTATTATAAAAGAAATGGAAACTCTGAAGCTGAAAAATACATAAAGCAGAATAAAAGTATCAAAGAAGGGATTGAGAGTTGAGAATTAATCATCTCAAATGTATGCTACAGGAAAATACACAATTGGAGGGGGAAAATGATAAAAAGTGAAGAGGAATGAACAAAACATGAGAAATCTAAGAGAACATTTTATAAAAACAACAAATGGGTTAGTGTAGTTCAAAGGAAATAGAGAACACTCAAAGGATGAAAATGTTATTGAAAAGACTTCCCTAGTCTAGAGAAATATGTAGAATAGAAAAGTCACATGAAAAGTAACCATAAAGTAACAAGCTTTCCTCTGCTATTCCCTTCTGCCATGATATTTCTGTGTCGAAATCAGCCAGCTATGGACTGAAACTTCTGACGACATGAGCCAAAATAAATGTGTCCTTCTTTAGTGGTTTGTGTCAAGTATTTTGTCATAGCATGAAAAGATGACCAGAGTTAAAAACCATTTTGAAATATTTAGACTGCTCTAATATTATAAATATGTGTACACCACCCATTACTTTCACTTGACTACCAAAAGGCAAACAAAATTAGTAATATATTAATATAGAGAGACAAAAGCAAAATCAAAAGGCGTAAAATAAGACACTAAAAATGCAGAATACTGAGAGGTAAGAGTGCATGTGTAGAGTGTTGTTATTGTTAACTTACTCTTTTTTGAGTTTCTGTACTTAACTTTATAATGTTCTTATTATTTCAAATTACATTGCTTCAAAGATTTTTAATACCTCATGGTAACTGCAGTTAAAATCTGTAATACACAAATTCAAAGTACAAAGCAAAAGAATCATATGACAGTACTGCATACATCACAATTGTGTGGAAGCAGAGTATAAGAGAGAAAAATAGGAACCTCCTTAAAAGTAGAAAATAAGTTAAACAGTGGAAATTTCTCTCAGTAATTATCTGAAATATGAGTGAATTAAATTCCCCAAGTAAAATATGTAGAGTAATTGAATCAATAATTTATCATTAAAAACCAAACCTATCTATCCCTTGCTGGCAAGAAATCCACTTCATCTTCAATGGCAGGAATATACAAAAATGAGGGAATTCTGTTAGGTGTTCAACACACATGGCATCCAAAAAAAAGAAAGTAGCAACAGTTACCTCAGGTAATACAGACTTAAATTGACTCAGCAAAAAGCAGTACAAATGGACTTGGTATAATGACAAAAGGGCTGACTCATCCAGAGAAAATAATAATCTAAAATATATATGCAAGCAAGATGAGAGTACCCAATATATAAAGAAAATACTAATAGACCTAAAGAAATATGTATGTGTATGTATATACATATATATATACTCAACCCTCAAATGTGTGTAATACTATATATATATATATATATATATATATATATATATAGTTTTAAGACCCCAGTTTCAGCAAAAGACAGATCATACAAACATTGAGTCAACAAGGAAGTGTGAGAGTAAGATTGCCTCCTCAGTCCAGTCAGCCTATCAAATGCCTGTCCATCATTCTATCCAACAGCTGCAAAGTAAGCATTTGTCTCAGCACATGAAACTTTTTTAACAATAGTTTATGTATTGGCCACAAAATAAGTCTTAGCAAATATAAAATAATTGAAATCATTATTAAGCATCTTTTCAGACAATAGTGTAACCAAAAAATATGTTTGAAACTATGTAGATAAAATGGAGTTACCACATGCTGAAACCTATAGGATATAGTAAAAGAGGAATTAATTGAGAAGTTTCTATCAATCAAAAGCAACATCAGAAAAAAAGAAGAAGATGAGTTCCTATAAATTGTGATCACATGGTTGAGAATTGAGGCTCTTATATTAAGTAACATAAACCAAGTAGAGAAGACTAATGCCATCCACTATCACTCATGTGAAACATGGAAAGTTCATGTCAGAGAAGTTAAGAATAGAATGGAGGTTATGATAGTCTAAGGAGAGAAGTGGGGAAGGAAGGATTGGGAGAGGCTTCCTTGGTAAGCAGATGCCAAACATAGAGAGAGGGTTAAAAAAGTCTGTTGTGAAATTACATGTTCATAAATACCTACAAGAATTATGAGATAATATCTCAGAGCTAGAGCAAAAGACTTTGTGTGTTTTACATTTAAAAAATGCTGTTTCTTGAATCAGATATGGATTATTTTATCTATAGAAACATATTAACAACAAAGAGGGATAATTTATTGCCCTTAATTCCCACTTGTGTCCCTTTTCTTTCTCTTGCTTGATGGCTCTGGTTAAATTTTACATACTGTTACTGGATGGAATAAGAGTGGTGAGAATAGACATGCCTCTCATTTCTCATTTTGGGAGAAATATTTTCCATTTTTCACCATTTAGTATGTTGACTCAGTTTTGCTATGTTTAGTGCTTATGTTCAGATAGGAACCTTTTTACCCATTTTATATTTCATGAAAAATGTTAGATTTTGTTGAAGGTATTTTTTATTTATTTAGATAATCATAGGTTTTTTATCCTATATTCCACTGATCTGGTCTAATTCACTTACTAATTTCCATGTATTGAACCATCCTTCTCTTCCTGGAATGAAAACAACCTGATTATGGTATATACTTGTATGCATGATAGAAATCTCTTTTTAAGTATTTTAGTGACTATATTTGCCCCTGCATTCACAAAGAATCCATGTCTACAGTTTTCATTTTTGATGTTTTTACTCAGTTTGATAACTAAGTGATATTGATTTTACAGAATAATTCTATTTCGTGAAACGGTTAAAGAAGCATTGGTGGCAGTCTTTTTTAAAGGTCAAGTAAAGTTCAGTGGTGGATTTCTCTGGTCCTGTGTTTTGCTTGTTGGGATACATTCTGTGATGGTTTCCATCTCATTTCTTGCTATAAATCTGTTTAGATTTATAATATTCTCCTTGATCAACAGTATTGGTAAGTCATGTTTGTATAGAAAAATATTTATTTCTTCTAGATTTCTTAGTTTATTGGGATATATGCTTTGCTTGTTTGTCTGTACTGGGGATTGAACTAAGGAACTTGAACTTCCTAGGCTGGACTTAGACTTGTGCCACTAAGTTATATCCTTGGTGCTATAATATGTGCTTTCAAAATAATCTGTAATGATCCTCTGGATTTGAGTGGTATCTGTTTCAATGTCCCTGTTTTCTTAACCAATTTTATTAATTTTTGTATTCTGTATTTTTTGGTTAGTTGGCATGTAAGTTTATAAATTTCATTTTTTAGAACAGTGCTATTTTAATTGATCCTTTGTATTTTTCATATGTATTTCATGAATTTTAACTCTGATCTCTATTACTTGCTTCTATTGGATTCAAGATTTTTTAAAGTATAATTTTATTTTTTTAAATTTTTTATTCCTATTAGTATGTAAATGCATACCATAATCATTACACTCCTTGTGGGAGTTGGAACATGCACAAGTTTGGTTTTACAAAAATTCTGCATGTTCACAAGTCATGTCAGGTTCTTATATCGAGAGGTCTCTGCATTTTTAATATAGGTAGCCATAACTAAACTTTCCTCACAGGTTCTGGATGCTGCCATATTGTACTTCCATTTTTCATTTATACTATTGCTTTATTTTTATTTCTTTTCTGATTTCTAATCTATTTAAAAGTATATTGTTTAATCTCCATGTGTTTGTAGAGCTTCTGCAGTTTTTAAATTTTATTTCTAGTTTCATTTTGTTGCAATCTTAAAAGACTGAAGTAGTCTTATTTATTTACAAGTTAAGGCTTGCCTAAGATATGAATTATTTTTGAAAAAAATTCATAATATGTTGAAAATGATATGTGTTATGTTGCTGTTCTTTAGAATACCTGGCAAATATCTGTTAAAATCCATTTGTTTATAGTTTTAATGCTGATATTTTTCAGTTGAATGTTGTTGTAGATGTTCTGTTGGTGAATATAGGATATCAAATTCACTCTGTTTTGTATTTAGATACTCCAGTAGCATGCATTTTGTGATATTAGGTATGTAAATATTTGGTTCATATATATTTACAATCTTATAAATTTTCAGTTGACTATTGCTACCACCAATATGCAATGGTCTTCCTCATCTCTTCTGAACATTTGATTTAAAGTCTGTTTTTGCTTATGACTGTAGCTACTTTTTGCTTTCTTTTTTTAATTTTTTATTTAAAGGGATAAAACAGAAAAAGGAGAGAAATATTACAGAATTTCAAAAACAGATGAACAGTAAGAAATCACTAGTTGATAAACTACATATTGCTCTTTTAGAAATAGTGGCTCAAGTTACAAAATTAAAGCACACAAAATAGACACTCAAGCAGTGAGACTGCAAACAGATCTGTTCAACAATCAAACAAGAACTAAGAAATATGGGTAACAATCCGGCACACACAAATATACATGCAGTTATATCTTTTATAGCACTTCCTATTTTCTCTTTTTTACAATAGCAACTATACATTTTTTTTATTTAAAGAGAAAAAAAACAGGAAAAAGGTAGAAATATTACAGAATTTCAAGAAAAGAAGATAAACAGCAAGAAATCACTAGTTGATACATTACATATTGTTCTTTTAGAAATAGTTATCCAAGTGATAGAATTAAAGCACACAAAGCAGTGAGAGTGCAAACAGATCTGTTCAGCAATCCAACAAGAACTTAGAAATATGGTCATCAATCCCACACATCTAAACTTACATGCAGCTATATCTTTTATAGCGCTTCCTATTTCCTCTTTTTTTACAGCAGCAATTATACATTTTTAAAATTTTATTTAAAGAAAAGAAAAAACAGAAAAAAGGGTAGCAACAATACAGAATTCTAAAGGAAAGAAAGAAAAAGGAGAATGAGAAAAAGCCCCACTAAGAAATCAGTAATTTATAAATTATGTACTGTCATCCTGTATGTAGTTGTTCAAGTTACAAAGTTAAAGGGTACATAGTAAATATTCAAACAGTCAGGCTACAAACAGTTCTGCTCAAAGATCCAACAAAGACTCAGCAATATGGTCATCTATTTTACACACTCAAACGTACATGCAGTTATATCCCTTAGAGCACTTTCTTTTCCTCTTTTTTACAATAGCAATTACACATTTTGGTTTTATTACTCTTGTAGTTCTTAATTACTCTTTATACTAGAGAAACAATATGGTATAAATATGATTCTTATTTATTTCACTAATGAGGACAGTCTCAAGTTGTCTCCATTTGCCTATGAAGGCCTCAAGGTCATATATTTTTATAGCTCAGTAATATTCCATTGTGTAAAAATGCAACAACTTTTTCATCCATTCTGCAGTTGATGGGCATCTTGGTTATTTCCAGGATTTAGCTATCACAAGTTGTGCAGCTATGAACATGGGTGCACATATATCACTGTGATATGAACTTTTCAGTTCTTTGGGGAAAATACCCAGGAGGGGGATAGCTGGATTGGATGGGACCTCCAATTCTAGTCCTCTGAGAATTCTCCATATGGATTTCCATGTACTGGCTCGACTTTGCCATGTTATGTTCCAGTTGCTCCTTTCTGCTTTTCCTCTTATTTAATTGCTTATCCTACCTGGTGGTTTCTTTCTGTTGTTGTTTTGGGGATTGTGGTCATTTTTATCTCTGTCTAGTATGTCTTTCAGTGCTCTTTCTACAGTTGGTTTGATGGACATGAATTTCTTCAGTTGTTCTTTGTCATGGAAGTATCTTGTTTTTCCATTAAATTTGAATAAAAGTTTTGCTGCGTACATCAGTCTGGGTTGAAGGTTGTTTTCTTTCAGGGTTTGACATACCTCACTCCAAGCTCTTTTTGACTTGAGGGTTTGTGCTGAAAAGTCTGCCGTGATTCTAATGGGCTTTCCTTGATAGGTGAGTTGTGTCTTTTCTCTGGCAGCTTTTAATATTCTGTTTTTATGCTGTAGGTCTGAGATATTAATTATTATGTGTCTGGGGGTGGATTTATGTTGCTTGTGACTGTTTGGTGTTCTATATGCCTCACTTATCTGCATATCAGATTCTTTCCCCATGTTTGGGAAATTTTCTGCTATTATTTCCAAAAATACTTTACATATGTCATTTGCCTGGACTCCTGTATCTTCACTAATGCCCATTATTCTTATATTGTTGCTCTTGGCATCATCATGAAGCTTCTGGATTGTCATTTCATCCTGCTTTATTATTTCTAAAAGTTCTATCCTTTCCTGATCACTAACTGTGACCCTGCCCTCAAGGTCTGAAATCCTATCCTCAGCTTCCTTTAGGCTGTTTTGCACAGTTTCAATAGATTTTTTTTTTGTTTTTTGGATGTCTCTTTGAGTTTGTTTCATGTATTCTGTTTGCTTTCTTTATTGTTCATTCAAAGTTTCAATCAGTTTCCCATGCTCATGTACTTTTTTCTCTAGTTCTTCTTTAGCTACATTCAACAACTCCTTTACTAAAGGTGTTGTTTCTATCTTTACATTGGAGACTACTTCTAATTTGATTTCCTCTATAGCCTGATGCAGTTTTTTTTTTATTTCACTGGCTATCTTTTCAGAGATTCCCAGTGTGTTACTTTTGGTGTCCTCTCTTTCAATGTCTCCTATACTTGCTTCTGGTGAACTATATGTTTTAGACTGCATTTTGCTTTTTCATTTTGTCATTTTCACTCTGCCTGGTGTTTTCTATGTGTAGGAGGGGATCCCACACACTATTTTCAGACACAACAAAGTCATATGTTTAGTTGTAGGGGGTTTTACTACTGGCCCTATTTATCCCCTGTACACCTCTATTTTAGGGGCATACTCACCACACTGATGCAGTCAATCCGGTGTTGTCGAAAGTACAATGCCTGGGAGCAAAATTCCAAATTTTCTCACCCTAACTGAATCCTGCTGAGATCTTCTGATGTTCCAGGTGGGAGATCTTCTGATGTTCCAGGTGGGAGGCTGGGCCCAGCTGAAGCAATCCAGGGCAGTTTTTGGTCTTGGGCAGGCCTCCTCGATATTCCCTGTGGCAGGGCAGGCCCACAGGGGAGGTTCTGGGCAGCCTATGCCTGATGCAGTCTTCTGATAAGTTCCCGGAGGCAGGGTTGGCCCTTGGTGGTGGTTCTGGGCAGCTTACCCCTGATGCAGGCTTCTGCCAAGTTCCCCTGGCCGGGCGGGCCCTCAGTGGTGGTTCCAGGCCTTTTTGCTTTCTTTTTAATTTCATTTGCTTAGAATAGCATTTTCCATGCTTTTGCTTTCAGTCTATGTATTGTAACAGGAATTTGTCACCCATCCCCATAATACATAAGAGGATAAAATATAATTATAAATTTTATAATACCTTCATATGGAATTTTACTCGATACCAACACAACTTGGGAGAACTGTACCACTTTCTCTGTTAAAGAAATTAGTGTGGTCTGGGTTCTACATCAGTACCTTATGTCATAGTCAGCAGAATTAGCTCATTGTTATTGACTTTTATTTGATAAAATATATTTTTAAAGAGGTATAAATAGGTATCAACCTGATTTGGGTTGAAAATATTCATAAAACTGTAATGACTACTTTTATATATCTTCATGTCTGGGATAAAGGATGCAGAGATAGCTGATGAACATCATTTCTGGGTCCATCTGTGAGGTCTTGCATCCTGGAGATATTAGCATTTGAATGAGTACAGATATAATAGCCCTTCTTCTTATTTTAAGGAGAAAAATAAAAATAAAAAGAACAATAAAACAGAGTTTCAAAACAGATTTAATAGCAGAGCAATTTTTCAAAAAAAAAGGAGAAACTGTGATGAAGACAGCCCTTATTAAACAGCATCAATTCAGCTTGTTCAGCCTTAGTGGAACAAAAGATAAATAGGGAAAAATTACTTTCAGCTTGAGCTTGCCTATCTTTGCCTGCCATCACAGATCAGCCTTCAGATTCTCTGGCTTTTATGCTTGAACTAGAGCCTCCAACTTCTTAAGAATTTTGATTTGGACTGGAGCCACATGTAATGTTTCTTGAGCTTGTAGCCTGAAAACAGGAAGCCATGGTATTTCTTAGACTCTATAATTGTGTGAGACTTTCCCTGGTGTAAATTTATTTCTCACTCTTGATCATTCACATCCACCTGTGAATAAAATTAACCCTGATAATTAGTGAACGACCTTCAGAGAACTTGTTAAACTTTCAAGTACTTTAGATTTATGCATAACATTTTATCTTTTGCCTTAGGGAATTGTAAGCCTTCTAAGATTTTTTAAAGTTCCATAAATGTTTCACACTATGTCATGTTAAGACTACACACCACAGCCAAGACAGAGACTTCATTAGAGGTAAACAATGAAAGTTTTCATGGGATCTCATATGTGAGATACACATAATTGTTCAGTGATGTTTGCTGATTTCCTCTTTAATTTGATGATAAAACCATAGCAAAATATGAGAAAGTTCTATAGTATTCGCCTTGCTTTCTGTCACTCAATAATTCTGGGAAAAATAGGTCTTCTCTTATTTTCTTATATTAATATTTTAATCTTATCATGAAGGTTGACAAATTAAATACACATTAACCTCTTTGAAAAGTTATCACAGTATTACTTGAAAATATTTAAGTTTTATAAATGATTCTATCTTTCAAAGAAGCCAAAGCAGAGACTAAATGAAACCTGACTAAAAGAACATAATTATTTTTTTAATTTTTTCACCTACTGGGAAAATTATAAAACCTCAGAGATTCTGCCTCTTGTTTAGATGTCTGTCTGGAGACATACATATTTAGTTGCTGTAGAATTTTTGTGGCATTCCCAAAAAGGATTTAACATAATTTCATAATTTTAAATAGATTTATAAATATGATCTCATCAAACCTCTTGAAGAGTAAAAATGCTCTATCTTACTTTCAGTTGTTCCCAGCATTATTTGGTAAAGACGTTGAAATACTGATTCACATTATTCATACAAGGTTCAGAATGTTCATTTTTAACAGGGTATATAAAAATTAGACTTAATTTTTCAAATTCAACTTGAAAAGCAATAACAATCAGAAATCAAAAAAATATTTATGAAACAATGTTCCTTATCTCAAGCTTAAAAATTGATAAAACACTTTCATCTTTCATTTTATAAAATGATATTTATCAAGCAGTTTAGTTTCTCAAATTTTATGACCACAAAATAAAGCACAACATGACAAAAATACTAAAATTAGATTTATACTATATTTACTGTAAGTAGTTCTCTAAAAATGTGGTGCACATAATCATATTTACAACTAAGGATAGCTGTATGCCTTGAGGCAGGTAATATGCATTATTTATTCCCATTTACATGCTCTTTACATAAAATCTACTCTACATTTGATGTAAAGTTGTAAGCTTTTATTTTTACTTATAAATAACTCAGGTACATCAGAATAGAAATTTTCTTTGTAATATTTATCATGTATCAATTTCTCTTGTCTTTTTCTTTATTCTAAAATGTATTGGGCTAACAAACTTTTTAATTATTAGAAATATTTGTAGGATAGATAGATAAGGAGATAAAGAGATAGATAGATGAATTACAAGAATAATTTAACCTTCAATACCACTGATCAAATAACCTACAAGGATATATTGAATATGAGAACAGTGAGTTTTAAAAAACATTGTTAACTGAGACAGCTCTGCAACATATTACAAATTGAGACAGAATTTTGATTATGTCCACTAACATATATTCTAATGCCTTTTGTCAAATAAATGTAAATTATACCTATAGGAATATTTTCTTATTAAAATATCATGTATTAACATGTCACAATTCATTGGCATAAAAGTTTGAATAGGTTTCTGTTTTGCCTGAGGAATTTCTATATTTTCTGCAAGTATTTCATTATTAAATTATATTTCATTATTTTCTTATTTATAAATTTCATTATGAGATTGAAATTATAAAGTTGAAAAACTACAAAGTATCACATAATTATGATCCATATATGAAAGTCTCAAAAGTATAGCAATGCTTCAACCTTTTAAAGTCCTTCAATTTATGTATCTATCCATGAATCACATTAAAGTCTCTCTAAATATTAAAAATACAAATATTTTGAACAGGAAATTAACTATAGTGTAGTATTTGGGGCCTGTATACTGGTCTCTAATCATTAAATCAAATAGCAGCCCACCTCTCATTTGGGTCAAAAAATATATTCTTAGACTTGGGCAAAGATCTTTGGTGAGTAAAATGGCACCCACGTAAGAACCCCTAATTTACCTCTGCTCTGTTAATTGCGCTTGGACATGTTAACATTTGTAAGTTGAGTTCATATTCAAATAAAATGAACTGAAAACTTGAAAGTGTCCTACTTACACTAGCATGGCATGCACAAAATCCTCTCACGTGGTGATACAGGAAAGCTATTCAACGTGATGATGTCTCTATCTCAAATAAGCTAGATGGAAAAGTGCAATCTCACGATGAATGAATTCATTCTTCTTGGAATCACAAATCGTCCTGAGCTGCAGGCTCCACTCTTTGTGCTATTCCTCATCATCTACATCATCTCATTGGTGGGAAACACGGGCATGATCGTCCTCACCCTGGTGGACTCCAGGCTGCAAACACCCATGTACTTTTTCCTTCGACACCTGTCTCTCACTGATCTTGGCTACTCTAAGGCTGTGGGCCCCAAAATGCTGGTAAATTTTGTTGTGGATCCAAATAGAATCTCCTACTATCGTTGTGCCACACAACTTGCTTTCTTTCTTGTGTTCATCATTTGTGAACTTTTTATTCTGTCTGCAATGTCTTATGACCACTATATAGCTATCTGCAAGCCTCTGGTCTACACTGTTGTCATGTCCCCAAAAGTATGTCAAATGCTGGTGGCAATTCCATATCTTTACAGCATATTTGTCTCCCTTTTAATCACAATAAAAATTTTCACTTTATCGTTTTGCAGCTACAAGATCATCAGCCACTTTTGTGACAGTCTCCCCTTGTTATCTTTGCTCTGCTCAAATACATATGAAGCTGAAATGATAATTTTGATCTCAGCAGGTTTTAATTTGGTTTCTTCTCTTGCAGTGCTATTTTTTTCTTACCTGCTTATCATTGTAGCCATTTTCAGGATGACATCAGCAGAGGGAAGGCACAAAGCATTGTCAACATGTGGGTCCCATCTGACCATGGTCACAGTGTTCTATGGGACTTTGATATTTATGTACGTGCAGCCAAAGTCCAGTCACTCTTTTGACACTGACAAAGTGGCTTCCATATTTTACACTCTTTTTATTCCAATGTTGAATCCCTTAATCTATAGCTTGAGGAACAAAGATGTGAAATGTGCCTTAGGAAGGATGTGGAAGGATGTATGCAATGTTTTATCGTAATGCTTATGTGAATTGTAATTATTTGTTAGATGGATAACAACATTTGATTTGTTTGTTGTTACTGTTCATACATAGTTATATTCTCAATACTTTAATGATTTCAATTTGGTAACTTTTAAAAAAAATATAGATTTCTGTCTCCCCTAATAGATATATCAATTGATAAAATACATGATTTGTCAATTTGAGAGTGGGATATATATATATATTCCTTAAAGTATATATATATATATATATATATATATATATATATATGTTCCTGATTCCTTAAAGTGAATATGCATATTGTGTTTTTAGAATGCAAACTATTAGAATGAAAACATAAGTTCTCTGTAAACTACTGTACAGGTTCCTGAAATCATGTTCCATATTCCATGTATTCAAACAATTATGGATCAAAGATATTCAGAAAACAATTTCACTACATGACTATAAAAATCAATGCAAATAAAAACACTACATTGTATTATAAAAACAAGTTATTTACAAGTTATATTGTGCTAGGGACCATGAATACCAATTATATCTAAATTTTGTCAATAAAATATTTTAAGGGACATAAATATATAGTGCATTTTTAAATGATCTTATTTACTACATTTGAAGAAAAGTGACATTAAAATATGAATAATACTGCCCAATTTAATGAATGTACCTGCACATAAAGTCTCAAACTATTGAATTTGAAGAAATGGATTATGTAATAATGGTGGCAAGAAGTCAAGGGTAAAGAAAATGGAGAGATGTTTGCCGAAGTGCACACACTTTCCGCCGTAAGATGAAGAAATATAGTCTGGTCGTTACAGTTAAAGATATTGTGTTGAATATCAAAAATTTGATAAAACAGTAGATCTTAAATAGTCTCACATAAACACAGTGATGAAATGAATTGGTACAAATATTTATTAACTTGACTCTGTGAATCATTTTATGATATATAACTGTATAAAAATGTCACACAGACACCAGAAATATTGTATTTGTCAATTACACCCCAATAAAGCTGAAAAAATGAAAATGTTACAGTAAAAAAAGCACAAAGTAGCACTCTTGACTGATTACTTCATTATCAATCTTGACCAGTTTAATTCAATATTGACTTTGGAAATAAACTCTTAATATAATTTATGAATTTATTTAGAATTATAGAAAATATTTATTGTAATCTAAGTTAAACTATGAATAGAATTCCTCACAGAACTTGAAAAAATTCCTAAAATTCATTTGTGCCAGAAGAGAACAAGAATAGAAAAACAAATCATAGTAACAAGAGAAAAGTAGAGGTTGCCACAATCCCAGATTTCAAGTTACATCACAAAGCCACAGTGACATAAGCAACATGGTATTGGAATAAAAACAGACTTGTGGCTCAGTGGAACAGAACGCAAGATGTAGAACCTACCTCAAAACACATTCAGCCACCAGAACTCAGAGAGAGTCCAAAACATTAGCTTGAAGAAAGACAGCCTCTTTTTCATCATCAACTGAACTAAAGAAAAAAAATGGCTCAAATTTCTAAATATTAAACAGAAACACAATCTACTGGAATGTAATAGGAGATAAACTCATAAGCATAGGTAAGGACTTTTTGAACAGAACTCCAGTCTCAGAGGAAATAACAAAAAGAGTCAACAAATGGAATTATACTAAACTAAAAATCATCTGAGCTTTAGCAAAAGAAACAAGTAACAGAATGAAGAGACAAATTTTTGCCAGAGTGAGTAACATTTGCCAAAAAAAAATGAAAGCTATAGCTACTCATCTCAGAGAGTGTGAAGTAGGGCTGTCACTTTGTTAAAGTTTCTGCTCCTTGCTTAGGGTTCCCTATGTTTTGTACAAGTTAATGTAGAGCATATTAGTTACCTTATTCATGCAGAAAATCACTATGTATCTTATTAACAATGTTAGAGTCAGGCATACTTGTCATCCCAGCACTTGGCAGGCTGAGGTAGGATGATTGCCATGAGTTTGAAACCAGGCTGAGCAACATAGTGAGTTCAAGGTCACCATCAACTTCATGGGGAGAACTTCTCTCAAAAACAAAACAAAGCAAATAGCAATGTGAATATCTCCAGTGTCAAGATACTTATTCTCAGAAATAGAATAGTAAAACAGTGGTGAATTTTAAAAGAAAATTAATAATAAAAAACTTTGGAAAATTAATGACAAAAGGGATAAAATTGCTAAGTCACATAAAGTGTTAATTAAACAGGACCTTTAGATACCAAAAAGTCAATCCCAATATCTAAATATCTAAGTAGTTTGATGCATAAGCATAATTTGGACTTAAATTAGCATCATGCAGGGGCATAATAGAAACACTCAGCTGTGAGCCCAAGAGCACAACAATATATATTGCCTCAATTGAGGAGTTAAAAGTTTTTATATGTGGATTTTAATAAACAGTTTTACATTCATCATTTTGTATTTGTTTGTTGTTATATAAATTTCATGATATTCTTGATTTCAGCTAAAATACAGAATGCATGTGGTAGAATTATTTTTAGAAATCTGGTATGAATATAATCCCTAAATTTAGTAAACCAATATTCACCAATGCATGGTACACATTTACAATTATGTTACACACTATATATCAAGAGACTTCTGAAAATTACAAAGTACTTGTTTGGGAAATATTGGAGAATCAAGAAAATCCTCAACATATCATCAGAATACCTAGAAAACTGCTTAGAAAGATTGAAATCATAGTTTGAAACTCACAATGTGCACATTTGTAGTTTCAGCATCCTGTGAGGTTGAGGCAGGAAGCATATCAGTTTGTGCCCAGTCTTAGTGGCTTAATGAGTTTCTGTCAAAATCCTAACCAGCTGCATTTATGATGTAGCCTGGTGTAAATCTCCAAAGTTCACTCTTTTTGCCATACAACAAAATTAAAAAAATAATTCTCAGTGCAAATTCTAGGGATAAAATAATCATTTAAATAACTTTGGAATAACTTTCTGAACTCTCCGACCCAGTTCGTTACCTGAATCAACCTATGTTTTGTATCTGTGGAGGTCATAAGTGTTAGATAGTTTGATGTTGTCCTTACTGGTAGCACACTTCTATTTTTTGTCTCAAAATAATAAAGCTTTTACAAGAAAATCTAAAAGTACTGGTTTTAGGGAGACCCTGTCAGGCAGGCAGAAGTAACAAGGAAGCCATTCACCCTCCCTGTGTGATGGTGGAGGCCCTCACAGCAAGAGACAAGCAGGAAGGAAGCCATCTCCATCTCCTCCTACCCCCATAAGCAAATGGACTTGGCACAGGCTGAGATGATAGTAACTGAAGTAATGAAGCTACTTGAAATTTATGTTGCTTCTTGGACTTTCAAGCCTGGAGTTGGTACTCTGAGAAAATATTTAGTGCATAACAATATGAAATATAGTAATGATTTTGGATTTCTGACTGTCCTATCAGTTTTGTTTTGTTTCATTGTACTGTTCTGTTTTACTTCATTTAAAATAAAAATTAAAAGAATAAATCACTAGTTTTATTTATAACAGCTATGAATGGAAAAACAATCAACTAAGAAAAAAATTATAAATGAGAAAAAAAGCTTAGAAAAAATTATAAAAAACAAAAAATCAGTTACTCAACATAAGAAATATATAATTAGTTATTAGATAAACAAAAATTAAAATCACAATGAGACACTACCTTTGACACCTCCTACTTTTCTTTAAAAATTAAGAAAAATATTTTTATAAAAATATTGCCAAGAATGTAGAGGTAAATGAAGTTTCAAACATTCTGATTGGTGATATAGTGCCGTAGTAAATTGGAGAAGCTGACAATATCTTCAAAAATTGAAGTTTATAGGGGCTAGGAGTTTAGCTCAGCAGCCTAAGTGCCTGCTGAGTAAGCACAAGGTTGTGAGTTTGATCCCTGGCACCAAAAACAAAAGTATAAAAAAGTTGAAGTTTATATAATCAAAGTTCCAGTAATTTCACCTTTCGATCTATAACAAAGAAAAAATAATATACATGTAAACAAATATACTAGAATGAGGGCATTTATACTAGATTGTACATAATAACCCAAAACTTGAATATCTATCAATAAAGGATGAGCAAATAATTGTGATATAACTATGGAGTGGAAACCCCATAGAAAGTATGAACTTCCAAAGCAGTGTGCCAAGTGGAGGTGCCAATTCAACGGGGGTATCATGTGTCAGCTGATGGGAAGCTCAAGAACAGAAACATTAAGTCATGCTGGCATGAGGAGCAGTAACTTGAGGACAGTAAAATGCTATAGGAGGAATGAAGGTCAGAGGATGGTGTCTCAGGGTGATGTGACCTAAGGTGTAGAAGCTATAAAGCATGAAGCAGTTTTCTTTGTGTAAAACGTTTCACACCTTGATTTCAATGTTAGGGAGTAAGTATAACTGAAATATATACTAAAGGCATTGTTTTGCACAATTTAGATGGCATTTTTTTATTTTTATGCGAATTGTCTCCATTCTGTACATATGCAAATCAATGTGGAATTTATTTTCCAGTAACTGGCACCAGGCATTCCTTGAAGAAGCTTTAGCTCTGCTGAGCAATGATACGATTGGGTGGTCATTCTAGTGACATATTGCATAGCAGTGATTGCTCAGGTTTGCCATTTTAAAGAATGGAAAACCATGTCACTAATCTAAAAATGAGGCTCTAATTACATCTCTTCTGTTTACCAATTATATGACTGCACAATTTATGAACTGCATATCTCCTGAATATAACAGTAGTGTGTAATGAATATAGGGGAAACAAAAATCTTAGCAGTACCTACTACATGTTTTATCTGAAGAATACTTGAAAAGGAAAATATACCACATGATAGTAACACCCTCATTATAATTACATCATGATTTAGAATCTTCCAGTTTTCCTGAAATGAAGTTGATATTAATTTTCCACTGTTATTGTAAAGGTCAATGCTGTGTAACTGGATGAATGAATATCTTCAAATTGTTTCAGTCCATACAGAAGTGCAAAGATTATTTATGGTGTTTTTCTCTTTTCCTTCAATTGTATCTACATGTGTCACTGGGAAATATGTACATGTTTGTAGACAATTAGCAGAAAAGTCAAGTCAATTTTCTATGTTTTTCAGATGATTCAATCATAATAATCAAATGAATTATATGCTACTTCCTTAGGGCAAAAGACAAACAGAGAGTAAAACTGTTGCTCTACTTAAGGAAAAACTGAGTAGTTTTGTTCATGAAAATTTGCTTCTTCTTAAAAGGTGAGTAGTAATTGTAGTGATTAAGATCCAAACCAGGTGTCTGGAATGTTCCATATCTACTAACTTCTGAATTAGATGATCTGATGTTGATATCTTAGATATTCTAATGCTGATAGCTTATTCTTTCATATAAAACATGAAAATACAACACAGCTTTTGGTAATTGAGGTTTCCTGGACTTGTATGATATTTCTAAGATATGAAATCTTATGCCTTGAAGAAATACCTTAGAATTATCTGTTTATGAGATCTGAAGAAGAAAAGTTGGAAATATCATTAAATTTTCCCACAGGTAGTGCATTATGTTTCATTTCTAGGTAATAATTTCTCATAAAATATTTTAAAACCATCAAGTAATTGGTACTTCATGATGTGACATGCAAAATTTCAGGATTTGTGTCCCACCCCTTAGTGTGTTGCTCAGTAATTTTTTTTCTGAATTGCCTTTATGAAGTGTGGATAAAACAACCAAATAGAGAATAATAAAAGATACAGAGAGTGACTTTTTGTTTTTATTTTATTTATTTTTATGTTGTTGTTGTTGTTATTGTTGTTGTTGTCATTCCAGGGATTGAACTCCCAAGCTTGTGCTTCCCAGGCAGCTGCTGTGTCACTGAGTTATAGTCCCAGCCCAGAATGCCTTTTAGCATTACAGAGAATACATCAATAAATAATTATATCAGCCTATCTTAAGTTTGAGAAGTCAATAATTCTTCTACAGTTTTTGTGATCATCTTTCTCTTTGATAGAAACAAAATGTAGATATTGTAAATGGATATGTTGAGGTACTCAGAAGATCAAAGATATTGTTTGCATCACACAAAAAAGAACTGCATCTCCCCATTTTGCCCTCTCTTATACCCTGTGTAACATAATTTTAATGTATACATCTATAAATTTTACTGTTTTAGAATCTAAATGTAAAGGAGATCATATTTTTTATGAGTCTGGTTAGTTTTGTTGAGTATGATGACTTCCAGTGTAATTCATGATGTGGCAAGTAGCAGAATCCCATTCTAGTCATGACTACTGTTCATGGGTGCATATAATTATGTCATAACATGTGTATGTCATCACACTGGAAAGTTTCAATATATGCATTTTTCCCAAGTATAACTAAAAGTTGAAAGAAATCATACTTTTCCAGACATATTAAAAGAGTGGAAAGGAAAATAAAATCCAGACATTTTCAGAAGGAGGGAATAGTTGAAGCTGAAAATGTAGATAAACATAATAAGTACTAGAAAAAATCTTAAAGGCTTTGAAGATTTCAAAGCATAATTTGGGTAAGAACCCTGAATTACTTTGCTTAGTTTAGTGCATTCCCAATTATACAGTAAAACTAAATGATAGCTTCTCCTGAAAACCTGCAAAATTAAGTTAAATTTCTCAGAAGAGCTTAATTTGTGAGAGAAGAATGAACTTAAATGGACAGTTGGCATCAGCTTCAAGTAGGAAAAATGGATGGAGTCTGATCAGCACTCATTAATTCTGCTCTCTTCTTTTCTCCCCTTTTCCTGGGTTGGAAAGGCAAAATGAGTACAAACACAAAAATATCAATACCCTGGAAATGAATTCTGCATAAAGCAGCTCAAAGAGTTTCAAACTGCAGAAATATACCCTCCTCATTATTTGTGCAAACCGACACTGGCATTTAATCAATGATGAATCACATCATCAGAAATGATTCGATGAGCAAGGGGTGTTTAAGACTGAAATATTTGAAATTGTGGTGTTGTACTCTATTAATACAGAAATAAATTGACTGAGACATATGATGTAATAAATATTTGATCAATATTTTTATTTCTTCTAGAACTAATCATGTCTACCATTTTATACTAACGTGAAAAAGTGAATAAAATTAAATAATCAAAATTTCAAACTACTCATATTATTAACCAGGAAATGATTCAAACTCCAGAACTAGGTTAAAGAAAGGTTTTTCTTTAATGAAAATGAAAATAAAAGAAATTGAAAGAAAATTACTCATATAAGTGTCAATGTGATTATGTACTCAGTTGTAGGTGTATTTTAATATTTCTATCCATGGTAGATTGATCATAAATGATTTGAACAAAAGACTATCAAATTTCAAACAGAATTCAGCATACTGTGTTGAAGCAGGTTTGTCAGGGATGTTTCTGCAACTAAAAGATATTATTGTTAAAGGATAAAGACTATTGATTTTACACTATATAAATGAGTGCATGAAACATCACATAAATTATCATCAACTCAACCCACCTTTCACTGGACCCTGCACCTGTTTATAAATGCACCAAGGAAATGCTGTATTTGTTGAAATGTGATGGAGGGGGAATTAACAAGTGAAGGAAATTAGAATTAATGGACCATGCTTAAAATATGTCTTATTTAAAACCTTTAGAAAAATGTGTAATGTCCTGAACATTAAGCCTATTCAAAACTTGGATGAGAAATTAAGTGACACTGAAACTTGATTCATTAGATTTATACTACTGCTTCCTGTGTGTTTACTGTTGCTGAAAACAAAGACCAAACCAGATGGAACACATGCAACACCAAGATACTTGGAAAGCATCAGATTTATTTATGCAAGCAGGTTTGGGTAAGCAGCTCCAAGTCAGCAGTCCTGCCTTGGTGTTACATAGACACTTACATATTTTTCAAGCAGGAAGAACAAATGTCTGAGAGAAAGTTAGTTTATAATTGCTTACATAGAATGGGTCATATGTTGTCAGGCAGATATTTTTCTGAGTAAAGGGGGTTTCTAATTACACATTTAAAAGGTCAAGTGTTTGGGTGAGCAAGGAGACTCATTGTGTTTAATGAGTCAGTGTGTCCTTGGGTGATAAGCCCTCCAAACAAGTTAGGACACCAGGATGCACTTTCCAGCTGAGTTGTCTATCTGACAAGTGGTAGATGGTGTGGTGGCTGTCCAGGTTAGCTGAGTCTGAATCGGCAGGGCCTAGTTGCTATGTCCTCCACACAGTGTCAAGCTATGAGTTTTTAAAATTTATTTTACAATTAAAGATATCAAAATTCCATAAAAATCTCAAACTTTAAATGTACAAAAGAAACTCTGTGATATCTTTCTGACAATGAAATTATCTAACATTTTATACTAACAGCCACATGGTTTTGCTGTAAATGGATATGCTACAAATATTTTGAACACAATATTTAAGAGTTCAATCTGTGATATACCAGATTGTATTACATATAAGAATATCTCTTTTTTTGGAATGAGATAGTCTGTCTCCCATTTTATTTTTAAAATCAAATGCGGAAGTTGGTTTTTAGTATCCTATTGTAGAAGACGATTTGAGTGACTCCTCTTGAATGCAGGACAGTTGCTGCAACTTTGATTATTTCCTTATACTTATATTTACAGAGCTGACAATAGTATTTCCTTCTCTCTGCAGCTCACTTTAAGTATTGCAAATAAGGCTAGCTGAGGTACTGCTATGTAATCTCTAAAGCTATCAGATAGTCTGTTTCCCTGTATAGTGATCTCTATAAAAGATATGGGTACAGTAGGTTGGTAGAGACTATCAGCTCCAGTAATGTCAACTGGGTATGAGCCTCAAGGTAGAGAGTGTATGAGTCCCCAGGGCACAAAGTTTACATATTAGATACTGAAGTAACAGCCTCCAAAAGCAATTCAGTTTCTACTTTAGCTGAATTATGCAAATTGATCCTTCTGCATATCTTTATCTCTGCATTTTGCAAAGATGCTTTTTTCACTACCTGACTAACTAGCTCAAATTAATCATGTAGTTCCTGCCATCCTCACTGTCACTCATTCTTGAACAACTCGCTTCTTCACAATATAATAAATTCTGGGAAAGTCCTAGTATCAAGGCCTTTCTCTGCACATCTTCACGGGGATTGGATTTAGGACCCTTTTGCTGTCCTTAACTTGGAATATGTCTTGGTGTCTTTACTTTGACTGTGGATTGCATTGGAGATGGTAGATTGAAATTATTTGTTTAGATTCCAATAATGTCTCAATAGGATTATAAATATAAGTTTTTAGATTGTGAGCAAGACTGGAAAGAGATTACAATACAAGGATGACTGTACTCAATATTTGGGATTACAATATTCTACTATTAAGTATATTTTACACTCAGTTATATAAAAGGTAGCAAACTATGGAAACAATTATTAATGTTTATAACAATACTGTTAATTCATTTTTTCAAAGAAAATATACAGGATACATGGGATGAGAAGACCATAACTTCACTACCTTACTTCATCCTGGTGGCACTCACAAGACTGGTAGAGCTACAGTTTCCTCTATTTGGTGTCTTCCACTACATATATGGAATCACAGTGGGGCGTAACATGGGCATGATTGTTCTGACCAAGCTGGACTCCTGTCTGTACACACCTGTGTATTTTTTTATCAGACATCTGGCTTTCATTGATGTTGGTAGTTCCACTGTCATTTGTCCTGAGAAGCTGGTAAATTTTGTTCTGGATCAGAACATCATTTCCTATCATGCATGTGCCACACAGTTGAGCTTCTTTATGTTGATGGACCATGAATTCTTCATCTTGTCATCCATGGCATATCATTTTTATGTGGCCATCTGCCCCTACAAAGTCATCATGTCACGAGACACTGTCATTTGTTGGTGGGTACTCTGTGCCTCTACAATATTTTCCTGTCTCTAAAGTTCACCACTAAGATCTTTACACTGGAATTCTGTGTCCCCAACATCATTGGTCATTTCTATTGTGATGATGTCCTACATTTGTTGATCATGTTCTTTTCAGCATTCAATTTGATTTCCTCACTACTAGTTGTTCTCTTATCCCATGTGCTAATTGTCTTAACCATACATCAGGTGATTTCATCAGAGGGAGGGAAGAAAGATTTCTCTGCCTGTTATTCTGATCTCATTGTGGTGGTGGCCTTCTAAGGGTCTCTCCTCTTCATGTATTTGCAGCCTGAATCTACTCACAACTTTGACTGAGAAAATTGCCTCTGTGTATTATACTTTAGTGATTCCCATGCTGAATCCCTTGATCTACAGCTTTAGGTACAAAGAGGTGAAAAATGCCTTCCATTGGGTCTTCAAGAATCAATGCAACATTTTTATTTAGACAAAACAATAAAATATTCTTCAGATAAGTACTATTTTATAACTTTTCCATAGTTTTCTATGTACTCAAGGAATTCAACTTGATGTCTTGGAACTATGTGCACATTACAAGCTAATTAATCCATTCCAGAACATGAACATATACATCATATAATATAGTTGCTTTTCATTTCATTTTGTCTTTTGTTTTGCATTATATTTTGTCTTTTCTGTTTCAAGGATACCTGGAAAACAATCTCATAGAAGTTTCCAGCATGGAGTTCTCTATTACTGTCTAAAGCTTTCACCTGTGCACTATAGTACATGTCTACTCCTTTATTCTACCTCACTGCCACTGTGTACCTTTGATCTACATCCCTCCTTAAATCCAGCACCTTGGTGCTTAGCATGTTAATTTCTTTTGCCATCTATTCATGGATCAGTTGTTTTTTATTTCACACAAATATGAGTGATATGGATCATGTACTATTTTTCTTCTGTTCTCTTTTTTATTTCACTCAACATAATGTTCTCTGATTTTATCCATGTTACCAAAAATGGCAAGATCTGCTTTTTTATTAAAGCTGAATAATTCATTTTATATTGTGAAGTGACTATCACTTTGTATGCATGAATATATGATACAAAGAAATATAACAATACAATACATTCATGTGTATGTTTTTATGTATATATGTATATATGTGTGTGTGTGTGTGTGTGTGTGTATTTCCCACATTTTATCCATTCATCTTCATAGGCACTTTATTCTGGCATCTTGGCTATTGTGAGTAGAACTGCAATGACCATGAGAGTGAATATATCTGTATGAAATGAAGAATTCACTTTCCAAAGTCACATACACCCTGAGGAGAGGTTCCTGTGTCATGTAATGCTTTCATTTTTAGTACACTTGGTGGCTTCTGCACAGTTTAGCCCAATGATTGCACCAATCTATACTCCCACTATCAGGGTAGAGGTTCCCTTAATCGACATCCTCACCAATACTTGTTTTCTCATCTTCATAATAACCATCCTTATATACAAGACACAAACCCAGTTTGTCAGGATCTGTATTTGTAAATCATTGAATTTGGTTTTCCTCTATTTGATAGATAGTTTCTATTTTATGTTTTCATTAGAGATTTCATCTTGCAGTTCTGTGCTTCTTCTGAAGTCCTTGAGTGTAAGTCTGGCTTCATAAAATGTTTTTATATGTGCTTTATTCCTTGTGTTTTTGGAAATATTTAAGAAAATTTAGTATTAGTTTCTGTTAGAATGTTTAATGGAATTCAACTGTAATGCCATTTGGTCATGGACTTTTCTCTTTTAGGAGGTTTCTAATTGCTACCTCACACTCTTCCTTTTAAGATTTCTGGTTCTTTCTATGTATGTTTGATACTTTGATGGTAATATGTTACTAGGAATTTTTCCACACCCTCTTGATAATTAATGTTTTACTAACTTATACTTATTTGGAATAAAACTTCATAGTTCTTTTAACTTGAGGCATCAATTATATTTTTACTTTCAGTCATGATTTTATTTATACAAATATTTTCCCTATTTATTTCTCTGAATGTTTTCAATTTCCTTCTTAAAAACTTTTTATTGCTCTGAAAGTTTTCAATTTCCTTCTTAAAAACTTAATATAAATTTTATTAAATGAATTGGACTTTTTCCCAGTACTGAGAGGCTAAACTAATGGATTTTACATTTAACTACAAATCAAGAGTTCATAATAAAAATGTTCTCAATTTATGTATTAGACTAGAATCATATTCATTCAGAATTTGTATTAAGATAATATTACCTTATCATCTGAAAATCTGCATCTTTCCTTCTCTAAAACTGTACTGAAGTATAAAAATGTTATGTTTTGTTGCACATGCCTTCACCTTATAATTAGCTTGAGAGAAATATTGTTACTCTTAGACTTTGCTTTGTTTGAATAGTGCTGAATCTCCAGCACACTAAATACACACACACACTATATATATATATATATATATATATATATATATATATACAGTTTTGAAATATTTTACTAGTCTAGTTTCTCATCATTAACTCATATCCAAATCATAAACACCATGTCCTTCTGGACAAAATGTCACATATTTATCTTAAAAATGCATATACATATGTCCAATGTTCCTCTATTGATGCCTGTTTTACAAGCATCATCTCTGATCTGAGATGAGTTTTCAATGCCAGATCATCCTTCAAACCAGAAATTTTAGGGAAATATCCACTCTAAGTCATCTTCTACTTTGGAACAAAGAACATATATTGAATGAAAAATATGGCCTCATGAGCACCACTTGCAGACTATGGAGGAAGAAAACAAGAACTCAACAACAAGCAAGCCCCTCAGTAAATCAGTGCCATATATGGGCTGCCACCACCTTGGGGCAGCCAGACCCCGCCTCTTTCAGCACACAAGCTGGGAAATAGGAAGAACCACACTGGCATAATCAACTTGATAATCTGGAGAAACATAGGCTGTGACTAAAGAAATTGAGCTGAAATGCCATTTGATGCTTGTGGTGTTTGGTGTTTCACTGACTTTGTAGGCCTGGGGCAGGTGCTCTGACCATCTATTCAGTGGATCACAGTACACAGTGTGGCATCTGTGAGGGCTCATGTTCTGAAGGTGGTAGCCATAGTTAGCTCTCTATTATCTTGTTTAGATGTCCTGTATCATTTTCATGTTTTGTTTGGGTTGGGTTTTATTCTGTGTTTTGTTTGTTTGTTTGTTAGATTTTTTATACCTGATGGCATGGACATCAATTTCAAAGATAGCAAGATACTTTATGGTAGCTATTTTGGATTAACTTTTGTCTTGTTTTGAAGTCCTTTGTTGTATTCTTTGTTTTGCTTTTGTTGATTCTACTCTGTTCTTTATTTCTGTTTTAAAATTTCTTCTATGTGTTAAGGAATCTATAGCTGTTTTTTAGGACAACAAGAGGCATTTTAGTAACTATGGTTGATTTTGTATTTTTTGAAGTTCTATGTCACTTAAACTGGTTTGATATATTTGGTTTTGTTCTGTTTCTTTTGCTTTTTATCTTCTGTAAGATAAAAATATATACATCCTAAATATATCAATGAATTTGGGTACAGAAAGGCCAAGGAAATTGGTCTTCTTACTCTTGAGGCCCCTCTAAAAGTCGTTTTCATATTGAGAATTAAAGATGATTTTTAGACTGTACTTATGCACCTGTCAAGAGAATGACACTTTAGATCTCTTCCAACTTGAATTTATGTTTTCCATTTTTCCAAGAGTTTCTAACCTTGCCACCATAAGTAGAAAGCCAAGTAAACTGTTAAGAAAAGTAATGCCATATGGTATAATAACCTTCTCATACAGGTAGTGCTATAAATAACAACTTGCTGATTAGTGTGCTCTTATATTTCTTCCACTTAGAAAATTGCATGAGCCTCAGGTTTTGGCATGGGCTGGTCATAAACTCTTAGGTTTCAAGGAAAAATCCATGAATATAAAAATTGAGCAGATATATTTATCTCTCTTCCAACCCCAGAGCCTACAACTCCCTGTATTAAGTTGATGACCATGAATGTGGAGGACATTTCAAAATGGACCTACATTGAACAAGGCTATCTTTCCTCTTCTCTACAGCAATGACTAGACAGCAGGGGAAGGCACAGCCTGGAGAATGATTGTCAAATCTCTGAGGAGTGAGAACATTCTGCACCCAGGCCAGCTGCAGAAGATTCTGCTGACCTTCCTGAAGGGTCATCTCCAGGCCCTCGGGGTGAGTGAGCCCAAAGTACCAGCACAGACTTGGAACATAGGAGCAGTGTGACCAGCACACCAGGGTCTCCAGATCACTAATTCATCTAACTATGTACTGAGTTAAATCTAGGACCTCAGTACATGGACGAGCAGAATAGAGTTATCAGCAATCAAAAGAAACCTCATTCATTGTCTTTAAGTACAGTGTATAACAACACATACTTTAAAAACTTGCAACAGAGTTATGTTGTATATTATGAAGTATTTTGATTTTGGACAACCTTGACATACAGACCTATCCTTGGCATCTTCCCCCATTCAGATTGTTGAAGGTGTCTTAAATAAATGGGTGAAGGAGTTGGGAAATTTCTCTCCTCTTAAAAGCTACCTCTCCTCAAGGGAAGCTCTTGTCTTCTAGGTGGCCCAGATTATCATTGGGATTTCAACTCTCTGCCTTGGGGTGACAATACCCACTTTTATTTGCACTGAACAGTGGTTTCATCTGTGATTGTAATTCAATACCACCTGTGGGCACCTTTCCCTGTGAGTACCACTAGTAGTTTCTCTGCTTCCAACTCACCTGTCTGCAAATACCTTCATCCCAGTGCTGGAAAACTCATGAGGTCCTCTCCATGTCTTCAGTGTAGCCTGAAAATTTGTGTGGATGATCTTGGCAGGAGAGTGAAGGGACCTTGGGAAATTGTAAAAACTGGAGACAAAGGCAGGCTCTGAGTGGATTATTTCTTTGACCAGTTCTTCATCTCTGGAGTGCTCTCCATCGCTGCTGGAACTAAAACCACCAAGGGCCTGGTAAGTGTCTCACTGTGGAGGCTCCAAGCACAGTAATGGAAGAGGACTTGTCCAGTCACTTGTGTAAGGGATATGGGTCTTGCTGGCCACTTAGGGAAAGATTGTAGAGTTATTGTGACACATAAGAGAGAAAATCTGCATTTCTGAGTGCTCTGTGATTCTCTACATGAAATGTGCTCCTGAATTGGGGCAGGTGAGTAAATCTATCCTGTACAAGCCCCTGGGTCCTCCTTCATCTTCAGAGAAGGAGTTACCCAAGGAGATTTCCAGACTCAACTTAGCTGAAATGGATGTCATTTTCTGGACACTCGAACCAAGGAAGAGCATGAGATTATAGTTTTTTTATATTATTTCTCTCACCTTGTTTTCTGATCTGAGGAAGCCTTGGAATGAATATCTTGAGTTCTACTGTGGCAGGTATTGGAGTTTGTGAGCTTTTTGCAATCATACCATGGGAGCCATGAAATTTTATGCCATGTACTTATGATTACTACTCTGTATACATTATTTGTACTATAAGTATTTCTTCTTCCAGTGATATGAACTTTCAAATGGGCTTAGCATCAGCATTAGTCACTGAGAATTTGCACAATGAAATTGATTAGGAAGCATCTTTGATAGATCCTGAAGGATCTCCAGAAATTACAGGTCAAGGCACTTTGCACCTTACTAGGAGTACTGAGCTGCAAGTTATGTTTTCAAAACCCCCACCAATTTGAGAGTGCTGTTGTGAGGTTATTTAGTAGAAACATAAGTAAAAATTAAAGTTCTCCCATCAGCACTCACTCTGTGAATGTAATGTCTTGTGGAAAGGGAACAGGCAAACAAGCAACTTCAGGAATTCAGTGGTCTGCAGATATCCTGGGCTTGTAAATGGGCTGGCTACAGATGGACTGTTCCTCCTGGTGTTAAAAGGTCTGTGCTGAGTGAGGCAGACCCCCAGGGACAGAGGCTAGCATTGTCATGTTAGGGACACCAGAAGATTCAAAGAAAAGGGAGATTGCAAATCTACAGGGATGGAAGTTCTCTTACATGGGCCAATCCTCTTCGTACTTTAGATCTTGGACAAAATATGTAGAAGCACTGAGCACTGTAGAGAGGAGGGCATTAGAATCCCAGTGAGAGTTACCAGTGGTAGACAAAACACTCAGTACAGTCCCCACTTCCCTGACTTCCCCCTCCACCGCCTGCCTTGTATACTATGTGAGCAATAACTGCTGCCTTCCTTTTGGTGACATTTTTATATCACTTTGTCTTCCTGTAGGGAATTTTTGTTGGCAAATTTCTGCTGGAATCCTGCATTGCTCTGTCTCTGTCTATATTTGGGTGCAAGGTGGCCTGCGCTGTCAATAAGGTAATTGTTGTGGAATTGTTCTCCTCCCTCTGCCTCTGCTCTGTGTCTGTGGCCTCACTTCATCCCCTGGAGTAAATTAGGAAGTGAAAGATTAGAAAAGGCTTTAAGATACCTGAATCATTTATTGTGAAGGAGAAGGACAAGTGGAAATGGGCAGGAACTGTCCGAGCCCATGAAGTCAGCACTGTGTTCCCAGTCCCTGGAAATCCTTCTGACATAGCTGAGGACCCTAAGGAAAGCAGTGTTAGGGTGACAATGGAAAATGACCTCCAGACACCAAGATGATGAAAGGCCCTGGCCAGTGACAGCACTGAAGAAGTTCCACAGCCTGGGGCTCTTTCTTTTCTAATCCTCTGAAGTAAGAGTCTGATGTCCTGATTTCTTCACAGGTGGTCATTTACTTACCAAGCAGTGTCCCCAAACCCTCTGCAGTGTCTCCTGAACATATCTATGAAGAAGACCTTGGGTTCCTATGGAAGCTAGAAAGTCAAATTTCCTAACCCTTCTGCTTTCCTATTGGATTTTGTCCCACATAGTTCATGTAAGCCTGTGGCAATATATGTCTGACTGTCCTAGATTTACACACCAGAAATTTTGATACAATAACATATGAGGATCATTTCCCCTTATTCACTGATACTGATTATTTGTTTGATTCTCCACCATTGTAACTCTTGAAACTTCCATGAACCATAACACATCCTATCATTTTAAGTCCCCAAATGTGGAAAACTGGAAATAAGTTTTTACTTGATATGGGCTGTTTAAATTTGCTAATGTCACAAGAGATCATTAACAGGAGGGAAAAATGCATTCTGATTATTATTTTTGCACCAGCTCCAGGTTCCTTTGCTGTCCTGGAGATTTAGCCTTAAACTCATTACTGCTCACATGGCTACTAGAAATAAACCCAGAGGAATGTCAGCCACCATAAAAAATATTTTTCTATTATTTTCATGTCTTTATGTAAGGAAAATGATAATTTAAAATGGAGATAATTTGTCAGATCTGTGTGTGTTTTTAAGAGAGACAGAGACAGAGAGAGAGGCAGAGAGGGCAGAATATGGTATATGAGGAAGACTGACCAGTGACATGTGACACAAGAAAGCTGTGAGCATCCTTGGTCTGCAGTGAAGGGGCCCAGGAGTAAAGAAGCTGAAGACAGAACAGACCCTCCTTAGAGGATCCAGGAAGATGTACCTCAGGCATATTGGTTTTGGCTCAGTGAGCCATGAGTGGGACAATGAAGCCCAGAACTCAAATGAATCACAACTGATTCCTGTACTATGCTTGTGGGAATTTGTGGCACATTTTATTGGCAATACAAGAATTTCAATTTATAGGTGACTCTTGTTCATGAGTATGGGTAAAAACATACAACATATAAAAATAATATAAAAAGCAGGATGTATAAAAAGCTTGTAGTACATCAAAATTGAGATGATATTCAAAGAAATTGAATATCAGTAAAAAGGAGAATACTGTTCAATACTAATTACAATATAAAGAGATAAAATAAAATGCCATGTTAAATTATGATGCCTGCAAACAGACATCAATGATTTCATCAAAATCAAGTGTGGAAATTTTTAAACGAAACCTTTATATGTAAAATGATTAGAATAGTTCCAACAGCATTGACAAAATGTATTTAAATTTCATAGCCAATAGTGTATTTATGTTAAATTATTAAAAGTTTTCCCTGTTCTGTACACACAATTAATCTCAGCCTTGTGGAGGACTGAGAGAGTAGTGTCAATGCTTTGACTACTATAGGAAGCTTACCAGGTTAGTAAAATGATATTTTGACATAATAAATAAAAGGACTAAAAACACTGTGTGAATCTCCTGGTCATTCAGCCCAAAGTGTTAAAATAAATAAATAAATGCATTCATTGTAACTTGGAACACAACAATGACACACACTCTTACAACTTTAATTATGTTTCATTTTGGGTCTCCTACTGCACATCTCCAATGAAAAAAAAAGGAAATCAATTGTGAAAAAAAATCAGTGCAAATATTGGTTGAAGTAATTTGATTTTTATATGTAGAAATTGGAGAGTTATTAAAGAACATAGTAGTTGAAGTAGTACAAACATTTGGAAGGTTTGGATATAGTAATGCATATCAACACTGAGTGTGTATCTATACTTAGAATTACTATAGAATGTAATCTAAAATAATCAGCAATTTTCAATAATGCACGTGCAATAATAACAATGAGCCTATCAATTATATGAAGTATCTATGAACAACAAATTTTACAAAGCTGCTATTTCTTATATTTTGATCTGTAAATTCATTTCTATTTTATAAAGCTAAATTCCAAAAATTCTTACAAATGAAAAAGAGAAGCCTAACTTTTTCAATCATAGGATTAACTTCAGAAATCTCTGCAGTTAGAATTCAACAGTTGAATTAATATAGCTCAAATGATTTCATATAAACCTATCCAAATATAAATTGGCTCTTTCTTGTTCTCCAACTAAATGGCACATTCTGCCATCTACCTTCTATGGGGAACTTCCTACAGTGACTTCATTAGCCAGTTTTCCCAGTGCTATGACACAATATATAACTTATACAGCTTAGAGGCCAGGTTTATAAGACTCATGGTTTGAGGGATTTCAGTCTATGGTTGACCACTTCAAGACATAAGCACCATGACAGAATAGTTAGTGCTGTAAAGAAGCTTAGATCACAGTGGCCAGGAGATGAAGGCACGGGGCAGTACCAGGGAGGAAGAGCCAGGGCCTACATATATACCCCAACGTCACACCTCTGTGACCTCCAGAGACAGCCCCAGAAATGTGCTTTGCTAAGTGCCTAGGCAGCTCCCAATATAGCTAATTTGACAGTTAAGCTCAACCACCATAATGACTCCAAGCAAAGACAGAAAAAAGCTCAGAATGTCCAGAGCCATCAGCTGAACCCTGGAGATGACATCATCACAAGGCCAGCTCAGTTACTGGAAATTCCTGCATGATGTTTGAGACATCTGGGGACTGCTGACAAATCTGTGGATGGCCTAAAAGATGTGTTCTCAAGTATAGCCCAATTGCTGTCCTCTGTGCATGGATGGTCCTCACAAGAAGAGGTGCTCAGTGAATAATATGTGCAGGAAAGTTCCTTGGTATGAGGTGGATTCTTGATACTCTGCCTTAAATGTTGATTGAGTGTTTTTTTCAACATTGAAAATAGCAAAGGCTCATGGTCACCCTGTTTAATGGGACAGGCAGAGAACCTATGACTTGAAATCCAGCTTCCATCTTCCCAGGGAATAACTTCTGAAGGGAAAACACCAATTGATGTGTTAAGTATTCTGTGATGTTTGATGTGTAAGCTGGACATAAATCATTTGTAAGAGCTTGACCTATTTTCAAAATAACTGTGTTTGAGATAAAAATGAAGCTTTTTGTTTTGCTACAGGAAACAATACTACAGCTAGGTCATCACTAATGACTGTGGGGAGGGGTTGTGTGAAGAAAAGGAGTTTCTTCTAGTCATGTCATGCTGAAGATTGTAACTGAATATTATAATAAATCCTATAAGTCAGAGAAAAAACAAAACTTCAGCTCTGCACAGCAGTACACGAATGTAATCACATCACCCTGGGAAAGTGGAGCAGGAGGAATGAATGACACAGTGAACCCACCTTGCACATTAATCACTTAACAGAACACTGTTTCAATATAAAAACTAGTTTCCTGGGAACACAGACCAATGAGAAGGCCCTGGTATCAAAAAAAACCCACCAAAATTGCAAATCCATCCTGTGTGATCATTTAAACACTTTTCTTTTGGATTAATAAATATTTTTGTGTTAGGACAGGGAGGTGAGCAGCAGAGTTTCATCTATCTCTAGCATCCAATCAGAGAACAGAGTGCAGCATGAAGATTTGTTTTTGTTTTGTTAGAAATGGTTTATAATTGTACCATAAATTTAATGATAAAATAAGTGAATGAATCTGTCAACAGTTTGCTGGTTCAGAGTTCAGGTAAGAGTTGGGATCTAGAGGTTCAGTTTCTGAATCTCAAACACAATTTAGGATGCAGATGATGTCACAAGAGTAAATGAACAAAAGAAATATGAGAAGAGAAGAAAATTAGATTAGAGAGGATTTCTGCGAATTGCAAGATGCAGAAATCATTCATACTAAGAAGAACCAGCAAGAAAAGCTAAGAATGAAGTAGAAGAGAACTGGCTGTGGTGTGCCAAGGTCAGTTAGAGTAGGGTTTCTGTCAGAGGAGGAAGTGCACTGTCCATGTGCAAAGCTATGCTTAATCCACCAAAAGTGCAGTTCAAGGATTAGCAATCCAGAGCAACTTGGAAGCAAGTTTTTCATCAGAAACATTTCCTTGTCAGTTTTCCCTGTGATGCTATCTGCACCCTGCTCAAACTCTCAAAGATGTGTAGACTCATGGTCCCTCCAGGGAAGCCATGGAGGGTGGGGGCTCCCTGGTAAATGCTGTGGGTTCTCTCAGGACCCTGGCACCTCCAGTAGCTCAGCTCATAATGTCCTTGACCCTCCCTCACCCATGGTGAAGATGCCCCTGCCACACTGAGTCCTGTACCAAGCTATGAATGTGCTGAGAGGACTGATCATCCTCACCCAGAGCTCTACAGGAAGCCAAACTCAGCTGCCCTGCCTGAATCTCATTGGTCTGTTTCAGGTTAGTGAGTCATCTGGGACAAAGTTTGGGGAAACACACATTGTTCTTCAAAAGGGTCCTGGATGAACTGAGTAAAGTTAGAGTACAATGAGAAGTGAGACAGACCCCACAAATCAACTTTGAAATTTGCATTGCCGTTCCCCATGAAATACTAACTTATAAAAATACACAGATGTGTGCGTGTGTGTGTGTGTGAGTGTGTGTGTGTGTGTGTGTGAGTGTGTATTTGGACCTAAACAAAAGGCATTTCTGTCATTTGAGACAACATGTGTGAAACTTGAGGATGTTAATTGAAATATACCAGACCCAGAAAGACAACATGGCATGACCATACCTAAAAACAGAGCTTCTTAAAAAATGCAAACACATGGAAACAGAAAGAGAAAGGTGAGGACAAGGCCTGGAGAAAGGGAAAACGTGGAGAATTTGATCATAGTTCTTCAGATAAAATTCGAAGGAGTATGACAAACAGAGCTCACAGCTCAGTGTCCATAGTGAATAGTGCTGCATCATGCATGATATGAAACTTGCTAGAGAGTTTATCTGTTTTTTTTTCAAAAAAGAAACACACAATGATACCAAACTATTGGTCAGATTGTGAAGAATGTAATGAGTGGAATTGTAAAAATTTCATAATATTTGTTTATGTCAAAATGTCTCTTTGTTCTCCATGAACACATACAATTTTTATAAGTTCCTTATTGATATGTTACAAAAACTAAACAGAAAATGAAGCATGGAAAATTTCATGAGACACTAATATATAATTCCTATATTCAGATCTTTTGTAAGACACAAAGTTGTATTGAAAGTGTATCTTAAGAAAATCTATATAAATATATTTTAATAAAATTGAAAAGAAAGGGAATTATAAAGAGATCACATTCTAGAATGTTATTTCAGTAAGTAAATTAACATCTCATCAGTGTTATCAATCAGAATGTTTAGAGACACTAATAAATAATTCTTTGACTAACATAGAAAAAGGACAAAAACTGCTGACAGGAATTTTTGAAAAGAGCACATGCAAATAACAAGGAAACTTGAGAAAAATTCATCAGCTCTCATATGCATAGAAGCATAATTAAGACACCATGTGATTCAGCTACCTGCCAGTTATGGAATCTAATAATTCCAGGGTTGGTTAGTACTTCAGTCAATGCAAAGCATTATGCACATTTTCAAGGTGAAAAATGGCTACATAATCACTCCAAAAAGGGACTTATGTTTTCACTTAGGTCATGCATGACATTTCTTCTGAGTCAGTGATAGTCCTGGATACATTTGTGAGTAAGTGCCTGCAACCCAGAAATCTAGAGTAGAAAGGGGAGCAAAGCTGGATGATGAATGCAAAGGACCTAGAAGAAACCAATGCTCCCTACATGGGACTGTGGTGACACATCACCTCTGGCTCTGAGGCAGCAGGACATTAGAAAGTGTGAGAGGGAGGTGACTGCAGCTGAGGGAAGCCTCCAGGAGTCTAGGAATCCTGTGAGGAGCAAAGTGCAGGACCAGAGATGGTTCTGCTCAAGGTGGCATTTGGTGCATCTTGCTCTCTGGGCACTGCTGCTGGTCACCTTCTCTCCTGGACATCCTGGTGGGTGCAGGACACACACACACACACACACACACACACACATCCCGTAAATGGGTTCCACGAGTGAGCACCTGTGACTGGTCCCATCCCCAGCTGTCTTCCTCAGCTCTCACACTGAGTACTAGGCTCAGCCTTGGGGCTCCCTGCACTGTCCCCCCTTCTGGAAGTCTCCATCCCACTCGACTAATTTAAAAATGAGGCCCTTTCAAGAAGGCCACCCTGACCATTCAATTTAAAATCATAGATGAACCAAACTCAAGCACTTCTGATTCTTTTCAACTTCTAGAGTCTTTCTATAGCTTTCTTTGGACTCTAATATAACAAAAACATACATTTAAAGTACAATTTGTCAATCCCAGATACATGTCAGGAGAGATGGCTGTGTTTCTTTTATTTTATTTTGCTTTATTTTATTCACTGTTTTATTCCCATAGAAGTTGCAGTTGATACATAGGAAACCCTTAAACAGACCTTGCATAGGAAATCATTCAACAAACCTGTGGCCGATTGTCAAAAAAATGCCCTGAGCCCTTGACAGAATCAGTCTCAAGCATGTGAGTGATGAAGGCCTTCACTGCCCTTATTCTATCCTGAGCTCTCCCAGGACACTTTCTGCCATATGTTAGACAGAAGTTAGTGCTAGAGAAAAGGAAGGAACACTGTGCCAAATTGTCAAAGATGGATGTAATCTATGTGTCTACTCCACAGCATGCTTAGGACATTCAAACAACTCAAACTTCTCTATGTTTACAAAATCACCATAGAATTTCTTCCATATTATCTATTCTGGGCAGAAATTTTATGAATTTGAATATGGGGATGCACTAAGTACAATTCTCCATCTGACACACAAGAAACAATAAAAAAAAATCCATCAAGCATTTCATGGGTCTAAGATGTTCTCCAGTTTCACCAAAGGAAACCAGGTTACTAGCACCTCAGAAGAGGGAAGGAGGCTTTCCCATGCCCAGATATAGCACAGGGGCAGAGGAAGCCACAAGTTTATATTCCTAACCTTTGAAACTCATGCAGTGATGGATTTATACATCATCACATTGACTTCACCCATCTTCCTTACAAGCAGGCTGAGTTTATTTAGACTCCACTCAGAAACACAAGCACAGATGTCCCAGATTTCCTGTTTCATAAATGGTCCACAGATGGCTGTTTTTTATCCCTGCCTTCACCTTGTAAAAAGAGTTCTCTGGGTTTCTTAATAAGGGCACCAGTACCATTCAGAAGGACTCCACTCTCATGACTTAATGACATCAAAAGTTCCCACCTCTCACCATTACATTCACAGTTAAGATTTCAACATACAGATTTGGGGTGAAGCAAAAAGTATCAATTGGTAATTAAACAATAATCAAATGATCAAATAAAGCATACTCCAAAATGAAAATAACTGTTATTATTTGCCTCCTTACCTGAAAATTTTAAATGTATAACTTTATGTATATTCTTATTAAAATAAACTGAACTCACAGTGAAAAATTTCCAGGATATAGAAAACATTTCAAGAAAATTCATTTAGAAAAAAATCAATGTAAATTAAAACAAGTGCAAAATAAAATACCAAAAAAGATTGAGAACTGATTCAAAAGTCTAAAATCTCTCAAAGAAGGTAGATATTTGAGTATGTATACCATATTTGTTATAAATATATAGCTTATATTTAAATGTGTATGGTTTATACATTATTACATATTAAAAGTTTTATTTATATATAAATTATATGTTGATAATTTGGGGAAAATGGAATAAATCTAGTAGCAGCTATATGTTAGACTAGTCTTTGAATAAATTTTGAGTTAAAATAATAGCATTGAAGTAATATAGGAGAATGTTATTCTTATAAGACATGTACTAAATTCTTAGGGTCAAGCATTATGAGGCCAAACACAGCTTAAAATAAATTTTACAAGCCAGTTCACCCTTCCTGTGAGTGGGTATAAACCATGCTGGGACTGGGTGATGTAACAAGAACAAGAAACTGATTAACCCTTCCGATGAGCCAACTGGCTGATTTGGAAGATGGGCTGAGGTGATAGGGTTGCTTGATTGATTTTGCAGGCCTCAGGCCAGTAGTCTAAGCATCAAATTAGAAGATAACAGTAATCAATATAGCAAATACAGCCGGTTTCTTTTTGTTTTGTTTTACAAATATTATTCCTACTGTTTGTTTCCATTCAGTTCTATTGTTTTGTTTTATTTAATGCTTTGTTTAAATAGGTTTTGTTTTTTTGTTTAATTTAATTTTACTATCTCTGATAGAATATGTAGCAATTTTGAAGATAACAAAAGACATTATGGTAGCAATTGCTGACATCCTATTATCCTGTTTTGAAATTCTTTATCACTTTCATTATTTTGATTTACTTTATTCTATTTTTTTAGGCTTTTTTATTTTTAAAATAAAAATAAAATATAAAACTAATTTTACTTTCATCATGTATAGGAGAGAATGAAGTGGTCACTGAGGGAAGCAAATTGAAACACCCACTGCATGCCACAGGGACCCATCCATAAGTGCATGAGTCCAGAACAGCCAGGTCTACCAGATTTCCTCATCCTTTATACCCACCATGCTGTGTCATTTGAGGTTCTGTTCCCCATCTCCTCCCTGCTATTCTCCACTACTAGTAAACACTGTTTTGTTCTCTTTTGTTAACTCCAACTGTTCCTTTCAGATCCACATATGAAGGAGATCCTTCATGGTCCCATTTACTTGACTTGCTAATTTCACTTTGCTTGAAGTAGTCCAAGTTCTCTCACAGGAGGCTAAGTGGCAGGGCTTCATTCTTAAGGCTGAACCTTATACACACATGGTTTCTTCCTCTGTCATCCTTGGGTCACTTCCCTGTTTTGGCTGTTGTTAATAATTCAGCTATGAATACAACAATGCAGATTTCTCTGAAGGTGCTGATTTCATTTTCTCAGCACCTACCACAGCTCAGCCAATGATGCCCCTGCCCCACTCTAACCAATGTGGAGAGGTTCCCTGCTATTGTAAGTCCTGTAGCAAGCCCTGCCTCTGCTGGGGGATGGCTCTTTCTCACTCAGAGCCACACAGGAAACCATGCTGAGCCATCTTGCCTGAATCCCATTGGTCTGTTTCAGGTTAGTAAGTGGCTGTAGTAGATGGTGCTGTAGTAGATGGGGGACACATATATTTTTCTTCACAGATGGACATGGACTAGATGACTAAACTCAGAGTATACAGTGAGAATTAAGATGGGACCCATGACTCACCAAGACATTCACAGGGCAGTTATGTTCAGGAGGGGCTTTCTTTGATAAATGAAATGTAAGTGAAATAAAACCACTTGTGCAAGATGAGATGTTAGCGTGAATATTTATACAGCATGGTAAGAGTATTGCAACATTCCAACCTTTGATAAATTCATTATGAATCATTAAACTACAAGTTTATTTATAAAATTTCAAACAGACTTTGGCATACTGTGTAGAAGTATGACTCTAAGAGATTTTTATGCATCAAAACATTTGTTATTATTAAATATTAAATTCTAATGATGCTTTACTATGTAAATGTGTGCATGAAACATCTTATAAAGTGTTGTCCAGACCAACCCTTTCCATGGACCCTGCATCTGCTTATAGATGCACCAAAGAGACACTTTATTTGTGGAATTAAGATGGAGCAGAAACTATCAAGCTAAAGAAATTAAAATGAATGGACCATAATTAAACTTGCCTTATTTAGAACTTTAACAAAAATATACAATGTTCTGCACCTTTAATCTCTTCAAGACTTGGATGAGCAATTAAGTGGCACTCAAGCTTGATCTCTTAGATTTATGTTATTGTTGCCTGTGTCTTTACTGTTGTTGAAAATCAGGACCAAACTGGATGGAACACATGCAGCACGAAGGGACTTGGAAAACCTCGGGTTTAATTATGCCAAAAAGCTTGGGGAACCTGAGTTTCAAAGCACCTGCCCTGTCTTGGTGTTAAACATACACATATATAAGGTTCAAGCAGGAATTACAAAAGGCTGAGAGAAATTAGTTTATAATTGTTTACACAGATGGGGTCATATGTTGTCAGGCAGATTTGTTCTGGGCTAAAGGGAGTTTCTAATTACACAGCAGGAAGGTCAGGGGCTTGGGTAAGAAAGGCAACTCAAACATTTCCTTTGACTGAGCCAGTCTGTCCTTGAGTCATAAAACCTTGAAACAAGTTAGTGCAACAGGATGTGCTTTCTGGATGAGTTGTCTCTCTGACAAGAGGCAGCTGGTGTGGGGCTGTCAAGGCGAGCTGAGTATGATTGGACAGAGCCTGGCTGTCATGTTCTTCACACAGTGTATGGCTGGGGAGGGGCCACTGTGCCATGTAATACTTTTATTTCTAGTGTTTGATGTCCATAGAGTTTGACCCAATGATTGTTATCAGTTTACATTCCCACTAACAAAGTAGAGGTTCCTATAATCCACAATCTCAGCAATACTTGCTTTCTCTTCATTATAATAACCATCTTTATATAAAAAAGATAAACCATTTCAGAGGATCTACAATATATTTTTTAAATGTAAGCTTCAACAGTTCACCTAACAAAACAAATTTTCATGAGCTGTAATGTGCTTCTTTTCTAACATTTTACTGAGACAAGGATAGAAGCTTCATTTAAACAAGTGGTTGCATGTACAGATTGGCATTTACGAAGAAAGTGTCAATGGTAAATATAAGTCAGGGCTGAATTAATAGTATGTCTCAGGCAAAGAGAAAAAGTGTGATAAATAGATTTTCTAAACATCAAATACACATGCAAAAAATATGCACAGAGTTTTTTATAAGTCCAATCTTAAATGACAGTAACTTTTTATTTTCAGTGAATTGTAGATGTATAATAATAGTAAGAAATTATAGATGAATGAAAAATGATGTCTGAGTCTGCTAATCATAAGAAAGTTTATTAAATGTTTAATCATGATGAAGAGAGACAGACACGGAGACACAGACACCAAAAAAATGAGTTCCATATAAGAGATTATTATAGTTTGTATCTAAATGGCCCCTCAAAGCCTCATGCAGTTATGGCAGCAGGCTTCTAGAATTTGTGATTGATTCATGGCCTAAACTTGTGGTTGTGGGTGTGGGCACTACACCTACCATATGGTGGGTAGCCTACATACATCTAAGGGACAAAAAGTTTCCTCTGTGTGTGACTCCATTTTGGTTCTTATTGCTTTTACTATTTTCTGCTACCATGAACTGTTGCCCTATACCACAAGCCACACTGCCTTGAACAAAGCAAATTATGGACTGAAACCTCCAAAAACTATGAGCTAAATAACCCTTTACTTCGTTAAATTTAGGAGTCTGATATTTTCTCTCAGCAATAAGAAAAAAAGTAAGCAAGGCATCAGTTATTCTCAGTACCTGGTAGACAACATATAGTAAACTTTTCTTTAGATTATAGGGAAAAATAATTATTATTGTCCCCATTTTGTACTTTATGTTGTATGTGGTCTTCCAAAACTTTGTGTGTTGCTTGCAAGTACCAAAATGATAAAGCAAACAAAAAAGAAAGGAATTAATACTTTACATGTAGTTCTGGAATCCTCATGTCATATACAAGCTTTTTGACAAAGGAGTGTTTTTCATTATAAAATATTATGAATTAAGTTTTAAAAATATTTCATTTCTTTAAGATTAGTAAAATCTGTGATTAGTGTGAGTCCTTGATAAATGTTATGAAAATGTACAATAAATTAAATTTCTGAAATCTTAGCAGTGCCCTTATGCACATCAATTTAAAACATTAAAGGTTGAAAAAATAAGACTTCAGAGATTGAAAACAGTCATTCCTACCTTTATAAATTGAAGACACAAGAAGATGAATCAGAAAAGACTTACTCTCAAATACATAGCTGCTTGCTGTTCATGCCATCTCCTCAGCCTACACATGCACCCCTATGCCTTCTTTCCTTTGGAACTCAGTTATTTTAATAATACATTTTCTAGGAAATATTTTGAAGCTTAAATCTTTTCTGAGAGTTTCTTTCATGTCTTTGTTTCTGAGACTGTAGATCAGAGGCCTCATCATAAGGATTGTGACAATGTAGAACACTATGGTCACCTTGTCAATATCCAGATTATTGCCAGCAGTGGGCTGACAAGAGATAAAAAAGATTGCCCATGGAAGACAATGATGGTTGTGAGGTGGGAGGCACAGGTGGAAAACGCTTTGCCTCTTCCCTCTGCCAAGCACATCCTCAAGAGGCTGATTAGCATGAACATGTGTGATGTGAGGATGATCACAGTGGTAAGGATCTCATTGAGATTTACTACAATAAGCAGCAGCACCTCACTCATTGTGACATCAAAGCAAGAAAGACTTAAGAGAGGGGACAGGTCACAGAGGAGGGTATTGATCACATTGGACTTGTGACAAAGGATCTCAAGGGTGCAGCAAAAGTGAATCAGAGAAAAGACAAATGCACAGAGGAAACTGCATGCAACCAGTTCCACACAGAGCTTCCAGGGCATGAATACCCTGTACAGCAGTGGTCACAGATGGCCACAAAGCAGTCATAGGCCATCATGCTCAAGAAGAAGGCTTCAGTGATGCATAGGTACAAAATAAATAAAATTGCACTATGCATCCCAGGAAAGAAATGGTATTTTTATTGTTTAAGATATTAGCCACGATCTTTGGCATGATGTCTAAGGAGTAGTAGAAATCTACCAAGGACAGGTTGCTAAGGAAGAAGAACATGGGGATGTGGTGTTGATAGCTGAGCTGAGTCAATGCTGTCATGCTCAGGTTGACCAAAATAGTGATGCCATAAATGAGAACGAACACCAGTCTCAGCTCAGGGACTTCTGACAGCCCAGGGAGGATGAAATCCATCACCATGGTGCAGTTTTCTTCTAGCATTCTCAAGACTGGTCAGGTCAGTAAAAACAGTAGAGAAACTCTGCATTACTTCCAAGAAGAAATCAGAAGGAAAAAGTAACAAGGTTATTTTAACTTCAGGTGAATATACAATTAATGTCAAACATACATATTCATGGAATGTAACAGAAATACAAATTTCCAAGTATTAAACAACTATCAGAATAACTCAAAATGTAAATGTCAATCAATCCCAGTGGTTAAAATCAATGTTAACATTAGTAATAACCTTAAACAATTCACTGTCACTCACTGCTACAGTACAATTGAGATAATTTTGACTTAGGTGATGTGATCGACTCTGACCCTGGGAAAATGACTTGCTTTCACGATACATAGAACCTAACTCCGATTCAATAAAAATGTTCTTTTGTTACGTGCAAAGAGTGTCACACCTGCTGTGGTTCTGTATAATACATACTATTTTGCTGCTGCTTCTGCTGCTCAATTTATTAGTGATATATTTTGCAGCAGACATATTATAATCAATTCCATGATTAGATACTATTAAAAAACCCTTTTGAATTTAGTTTTTGGAAGACTGACTAAATTTAGATTTTTTCATCATAGAAACACAGACTTGAGACATACTCTGACACACATAATCATATTCATTTATAAACTTAACGAATTTATGTATGTGCAGCCCAAGGCTAGTCACTCCAGTGACAACGACAAAGTGGCTTCCATATTTTATATGTTAATTATTCCAATGTTGAATCCATTGATCTACAGTTTGAGGAACAGAGATGTAAATTATGCTCCTCATAGAACATGGGAAAAGATATGCAATATTTTTTTGTAAAATGTATGTACAGTATGAGTCCTAGAAATCAAATTTGGATGAAAGGCTGCTCTGATTTCTTCCAAAATTAATTGGAGTAGAAAGTGCTCTCAGGTCATATTGAAAGATTGTCTTTCTTGGTGTTAAATAGTTAAAACAAAATCAGAGAAGAAAACTAAAAAAAGATTTTGCCCCTTTGTTGAAGAAAAATGATTTACAAACACAGTGACTGAGGAAAAGGTACAGAACCCTAAGATGGGCTTAGGATACGTAGACCCCAGTGCAGAAAGAGAATGAGAGTGGCTGTGCTGAGTTACAGGAGCAGTAGGCACAGCAAAGAGGAGTCAAGTGCTGGCTTTGCTCTTCCCAGCTATTGCAGTGAGCTCCCCTGTGGCTCTGCATGTATACATCTCTGTGTTTCTAGTTTTGCATAAGGGAAAGCAGTCCCTCCTTTGGGCTCCATCACATTTATGGATTGTGTTAATCACACACTTGACATTGAGCTCAGGATGTCATGTGATGATTTGAGGAACTAGTCCTAAGAATTTACTCAGATGCTTTTATTTCATGTGTTACTCTTAAGGCCATTCTTAATTCACGCCAATATCCTACTTTCTTAAGAGCTTGAGAAAGTCTTTTCATGAAACATATTTGGATATCAGGAAACTTACAACCTCAGTATGTTATAATTTTGTTCAAATGGTCTGAGGAGTTTTCATAATAGTGAGTAGACACATTAAGATTGTTTTCTCAAAGTCTACTGAATAAGTGTCTGGCCTTTCTCGTTTCTTTATTTTCCTTAGTGACTTGTTCATGACCTGTTAGTATCTATTCTTCTGGGATCAACAATCCTTTCTCTCTAAATGAAAAATAATTAAATAAATAAAACAATTGTCACTTCTCATTATTGTGTAAGATGACTATCTTATTATGAAGCAGGTTGATTAATTTTCTTGGTTGTGATTAAACTTATTCATATTGGATCTATACAACTGTATACATTTCTTTGTGTTATATTCCATTCATGATTGGATCAGTTTTATAAATCAACTGCTAAAAAGTGGAGAGAAATAATCTCAGTAATGGGGAGTAAACTACTGTGTGTATTGGTGTATATCTTGTCTTTTCTAAACATTTATTCTATAAACCTTATCTTCCATATAGTTTTCAGAATTTATCCCATTCAATATTCACAAGACTATAATCCACCATAGAGAAACTGTTCTGTATTTGCAGTGAAACATCATGGAGCAAATTATGTTTGTAGCTAATCCACATGAGTAAAATAATATTTTGGAATAAAAAATACTGCATATGTTGGCACTCTAAGGTAAACGTCAGTTAAAAGTTAATTCAGTTGAGCATTTTATTATGAAAAAATTTTGTAAATGTTTTATTTTCTATCTGTATGTGTGAAAATATTGTAACTCTTTAGAAAATAAATATTTTGAATGAATAAAATGAAATATTAATACCAATTACTGTTGGTCATATAGAAGTAAAAAACTAAATTATGTCATTTTTAAATTATTATGTTTTCTAAATCAATTTAAGATATTTCAAATGATATAATAATGATTCACTTTTTTAATAACTAAGTTTATAAAATTATACATGAATTAATATGACCCATTGCTTCAATTGTATTGTCTTAAAATTACCAATAATCCCTCAACTGAAACAAAAATGGAAAGACAGTGTTGTAATTGAGAAACAAAAATGGAAAGACAGTGTTGTAATTTAGAAATATATAAAAGTTTCACTGTCAACTAATTTATAAGCCTGTTAAATTTTTCATATTTTATTAATAAAATATTATTTTTATAAATAAGTAATTGGAAACTGATTAAATTGTTATTAGTGTAACCTGAGTCAGTAGAAATTAAAACTCTGTGCAATCACAACTCAGAAAACTGAATGCCTTTTTGACTAAATATATGAAAGATAGGAAGTTCCTATAAAAAATAATCCATAATTAAGAATATGATCATAAACATAATAGATTGCATTTCATTCACAAACACAAAATTCTACTAGTGAAGGAACTCTTGGTTGGGTATGATCTTAAAAAGGAAAGTTTAATGAAACATAACTCACTCCATTCTAAAATCAGGTACAAGTGGCTTTATTTATGACATTAATTTAATGTTTATGGAGAAAGAATTAATTATTTTTTAGAAATTGTTCCAGAAACATAAAGAGATAATGTATCTTCTTAGGCTTCAGGGACTATTTTTTAATGTAAAAGCACAAAGAGATATTACATATTGGAAAATTCTAAACAAAACATTAGTTGGTGACACTATAATACATAAAAAACAATGCATAATATTGAATTTAATCAAGGAATCACTATGTGATTTTATATTCAAACAGCATGATTTCATTCACTACATCAAGAATGGTAAAGAAATACATGTATAGATATATTAAGATACATATGTATCATATATATGTGTCTTATATATCATGTCAATATGTGAAAATGTTTTTAGATATTCTCACTAGTACTCTTTAGACAAATTATGTTCTTTCTTTTCTTCTTTCTTCATTTTCATTCATAGTTTTATTTCATTGAGGCCCATTTTCAAGTGTTGATTTTTTAATGTCAAAAGAAAATCTCCTTAGCAACAGAATTCTATGCAGAATAATAAATTATAATAGTACCTCAAACTTTTGTAATCCTAACATTTTATCCCTTTAAATATTCCTTAGCAATCATACCTATTTTTCTGGAAAGTTTTCTCCACTTCTATTCATTTTTTTCATCTTCAAATAACAAACATCATCATAGTCACAGATGCTTTTTTCTACACTTATCACAGAAATTTAGATGAGCACTGTTCTTGTCTGCAAATGTGTGCATGACTGTGAGTATGTGTGTGTTTACATGAATTCAAATGATTCCATATGTGAAAGAATGTGAAGCCCAAAGTAAAAATCACAGAGAAATTTATAACTTAAGATTTTTCAAATGTGAAACATAAAAGCAATAAAAAAATCTTGAACATATCATAACTAGGAAAAATAGTATAATAGTTCATATAATTAATTATTATTTTCTGAAAAATGCATAAAAATAAAATGTATAAAAATAGAAATCATAAAAGGAAAAATATCATATGATATGCATATAATTAAGTAATCTGAGAAATGTAAATGGGAACTTACATGAAACTTTTTCACAAGCTCTTGAAAGTGAAAAACAAAAGTGTAGAGTTTCAAAGTAACAATGAACAGATGAAGTAAAAGGAACATTTCACTCTACTAATGGAGTATGTATATTATAGACTAGAAAAACTGTAAATGTTCAAGAAATCTGCTTAACTAAATAAAAGATAAAATTATATATAAATTATTTAATATCAGTAAGTCCAAACCATATGTCTGGGTGAAAAAATAAATTTTCACTATCAAAAATATCTTTTAAATGTAATTTAAAATACATATAAAATTATGTATTACATTGCTAAACAGTTGAGGAACATATATTTAACCATAAATACTTTCTGTTTCTTAGGTAAGGTGTATGTCTGAAAAAGGCATTAATTTGTTACATCAAGGGTCAACTTTAAAGGAAAAAGGGCATATTTACTTTTACTACTATTACATTTAGTAATAAATAATAAATTGATGACTAATGTGAATAGGTAAAGTCAATTTCCATCTAATGTTCATTATAAATAAAAACTCATTTAAATGAAAAGTAAACTGATCAAATTTAGTAAAATATGCATTTATAAAAATCAAATTTCTAGAGCCTTTATAGTAATAGAACAATTTTAGTTAAATTATTAAAAATTTTATTGCATTACAAAGATAAATCATTGTGAAACACATATAGTGAAAATCACCAAAGCAAATTAAATCAAGACAATTTTATTGCATGTAATAAATAAAATTTGTGACAGAGAATGAAGATTTATTAATTCATCTAAAGGTATTGCTATATCTGAATTTACTGAAATTATTTCTGAACATATTTACAAATAATTTGCTAAGGATAAATTCCCATGATATATTATTAACTATTTTAAAATGATCAATTCACCAGTAATTACCAAATATACAATTTGTTAAACAAATGCTTCTATATCATTTCAAAATATTATGAGCAATTTTAATTACTCATTGTGGAATTTTCTCCTTCCTTCCTCCTTTAAATAATTTTGTTCCACTTCAATTGATTTAAATTGTCTACCTATGAACAAAATGGAATATTTATGAACTTGATAAATTGTTTATATAATAGTTTCAAAGTTCATATTCGTTATATAAAATTAATTCTTTATTTCTAATATATTTATTCCATCATGGGAATGGTTAACATAGGATCTAACTTCTTAGCATATCTTTAAATTTACAAAGGAATATCATTAACTATAAACATAACATACACTAGGTCCAAATATGTTATTTATAATATGTAACAAACTTTGTAATATTTTACTAATATTTTCTTTCTCTATTTACCCACCTGTGGTTGCCACCACTGTACTTTCTAACACTGTGAATTTGACACAGTTCCTAGAGGTGAGATAATGCTATTTGTTATTCTGCTACTAGCTTCTTTTGCTAAGCAAAATGTCCTAAAAATTTATTCATACTGTCACATATTTCAGGTTTTCATTTTTCTTTTATGGACAAATAATACTATATTGTAGACATGTATGAAATTTTCAACATCCATTCACTCATACTTAGCAATGCAGGCAATATGCATGTATTTTGGTTACTGTAAATAGTGCCATAAGGCTCCTGAGATGTCATAGTCTCTTCAGTACTAAGAGGAAGAAGTGCAGCTGTGCCATGCACAGAAAAGTGAATATAATTAAACTTTTCAGCAGAAGAGAGTGTCCCCCAAATACCCTTTTTTTTCTACTATAAATACTTTTTAGCATATTAGTACCTGGCTGTGCATGTCATTAACTTTCCATGAGGGATACAGAGAGCAATCTTTGTGTTTAATCACATGGTATGACAAAGGCAATGTGTGCACACATGTGCAAACGTGTCAAAAAATTCACTTCTACACCAAGTACTCTGACATAGTTTTTATGTGTGTTTACCCAAACATCACAAAAGGTATAAGGGACCCATACCAATCTAGATTGGTTTCAAAAAACTTGTCTTTTGATTTTTCTGATAGAAGTAACACAGTTCAATGCACTGGCATACAAAAAGCTAGATTTTCAGCTTTTGGAAAAGGTCAAAGTAAATTATCAAATTACTCATTCACAGAAGATGAAGATGATCCATTGTGGCAACGTTCTTTCATAACAGAAAAGTGCTATTGGATGATGATGATGATAATGATGACTTTGACTTAAGCCATGCAAATAAAGTTTCCTGTGACAGTGAAATGGAGTTAGAATACTTGTACAGGCAGAGGCAGAAATCCTTGATTAAGATGATGAAGAAAACTATGGTGTGTGTGCATACTTTACTAGTCAAATGCTCCAAAGTGGTAAAAAAAATGTTTTTTGTAACATTTCACTAGCTGAACTGAAAGCATTCATAGGCTTGTTACAATTAGCAAAGACTTCTCATAGTTACTGCAGGAATGGAAAAGAGTTATGGAAATGTAATTGGTAAAAATATGGCATAAAAATTTATGTATGCTTTCAATTTAGACATTCTTCCTCGAACTCAGCCTTCACATCCTTATTGGTAAGGTAATAAACCAAATGATGCTGTGGACAGACTTGTTGCTCCCAACTCCCAAACTAATGAGAATGATGTTCTATGATGAGTTTACCATTTTCCAATTGATGTCACATATGCTAACAGAGTATAAATTAACCAGCACCTGAACTGTACATAGGAACAAAGTAAAAATTACAAGTGAAATGTCATAATTTCAAAATATAGAGTTGTATGATACAATGTTTGGATTTCAGCAAGATATAATGGTGACCTTGTATATGATAAGGTAAAACAAACTGGTACTATTGATGTCAAAATTGTGCCATGATAGAAATATCTGTACAGAAAACTCAACAACAGAGTTTGAGATGGAAACTTTCTACAGCAAAACCAAAGGTAGAGTAGTTACTGTTGATGAGTTATGTGGCAATTCTGATGTCACTTGTAGCAGCTAATATTAGCCAATGGTTTTGTTTTACTGGATCCTAAACATATGTGGCATGCATAAAACATAGTTCACAAAGAAAAAAACAAGTATAAAACACCAATGTGAAATTTTCTTGCAGGATTGGGACTGGAACTCATAAACAACATTTACAGCTGAGAAAATTGAAAATGCTTCCTCCCAGGAGACTATGCAAAAAATTGTTGACCACACTGGTGAGCTGACTGGTGGACACAGCATCATGAATACACACTAAAACAACAAGAAAACAGAAATGATGTCAACTGTGCCCTACAAGAAAGGACATGAAAAGAAAAATTATCTGCAATACTTGTGTAGGGAACACACAATTTTCATTTGTGAGGACTGCCTTGGGTTTGACAATTGAAGCAAGGATTACTTGTAGAGTTCTATTGGTGTTTTCACTGTAGCTCAGATGTATTCTTATTTCTGATATTATCTCTTAGGTCTTGTAAGCAAGAATACACCTGTAATGAAAATATTACTGTGTATTCTAAGTAATTATTATATATTTGACTTTTATTTTATTGGTATCTTATTTTTTATTATTTAGGTGTCATAATTAAAGACACTTGTTAGAGAGCCATTGGAAATTCATTGTAATTCATATAAGAATTATTTCTGATCTTTTTTAGAATGTAAGACAAAATCTGGTTGATGTTAAAAATTTTATATTTATTTGTTTATTCATTCATTCCTTTTGTCTTTCTAAGACAGAGATTTGCTGTATGTTTCAGGCTGATCTTGAATTTATTTTGTAGCTCAGACCAACCTTGAACTCATGGGAATCCTCCCACCTCAACCACCCAAGTGCTGAGATTATAGGCATGTGCCACCATGCCTGACCTTGATGCTTTTTTCATAGGCATTCAGTAAATATTAAAATTAGATAGTTTATTTTTGATAATTTTTCCTGTCAAGAACTCATAGTTTAATATAATAAAATTCATAAAATTAAATTTAATTCACCAATAGAGTGTAAAGACAAAATGTGGTTTTGAAACAACAATGGTTGTGGCCTCTTAAGACAAAAAATATGTGGTGTTCTTAAGTTTATAGTATGTCATTGTTGCATCTTATTTATTTTAAAACAAAAGAGAAGAATTGGAAGCTGCTCACAAGAAGTAAATGATGAATGTTTAAGCTTATAGCTATGCTACATTTTCTGAGTTGATCACTGCGTAATGTGCACATGAATTAAAAACCATATTACAAGTTATTTGCAAATTGTGTCTTGACATAAATATGTAAATGATTTGAAAAACTGCCACTTGCCCTTTTCAAAGGGCTATGGATACCAGCCTCCTTCATAGAAAGAAAAACACTCATATTTTGTCCAAATATAATTAAAAGAAATATGAGAGTAACAGTGCACATATACAATGTGATAAATTATTTGCTGAGGCTGATTTTGGAAAAGAAAATCTTCAATTTTCATAATATAATAGTGAAAAGAATACATGGACATAACACTTTTTGCCTTGTGGTTTGTATTTCTCTACATGTGCATGTACATATTCTAATTGGTGAGCAGAAATCTGTGGATTTCTGGAAGAGCAAAGATTTTGTAAAACTGTAATACACTGAAGCTGCAAGTGTTTTTCTACAGTAAGGAAATTCTTTAAATTTCCAAGTGTGCTTTATAGTAAAATACAAATTTCTTTAAACTTTCTGAAAATACACCCTCAAGCATAGAACACATATTTCTGAAGCAGTTATGGAAGTCCTCTTCGAAAATTAATTTTAGTTGTGCTTTCATAGAGCTGCTATATCCTGAATTTGTTCAAAAATTTCTGTTAATGGACCCTTTAACCTGAGGCTAGAGGTGAAAGCTGAAAGTTGGTGTAGGATGCCAGATTTGGTGAAAAATTGAAGATTAAGGTGAAATTGATACAGATGATTAAATAACACATAGTTTCTCTTACATTTTGTAGACATCAAAAGGATGAGTAATTTAAAGACCAAAGTAAATAATAATGATATAGAATGAAGAGGTGATTGCTGTGGAGATTGGAAGATCTGAGAATTAAGGGAAGTAAAAAAAAAATCAAGAAGTGATATGCAACATATAGACTAATACCCACTATGTGTGAGTTACATATGCAAATATGTGCTAATGAAATCATAAAAAACAAAGTTATGTCGAAATGAAGTGGATAAGTTCATATCACAATGATTTTATTTGACAAAAGTTGCTGTTTTGAATACATTCAGGATATTTAGGTAAAGCATGGAAAAAGAGTCACTCACAGTCTCAAAGTGAGTCACATTGTTTACCCAGAATTTAGGGTGCTTTTCAGTCAGAACATAGGGGATCTCAGAGATAATTAGTAGCAGTGAGTTTTATGAAACAGTCTTATGGTGGTTGAAGTAATGAATTACCAACAAAATTTCAAAGGGATAACAAATAAAACTGGGTATCTCATGAAGAGGTTTCCAAAAATATGAGCAACTTTGATCAACCCTGATGATCACTAGCCCATTCTGGGGTTCAGCAATTTTTCATTGCATTTTTTAACATTATAAATAAACACTTGAGTGTGTGTGATCTCTTTCTTTTTTCTTCCTTTTAATTTTTTTCTGTTCTGCAATGACCTAGCTTAGTGATCAAATAAAGCAATATATGTGTAGCACACATACAGAATCTGGGTGACAGGCATTTCAGTCAGGCCACTGGGGAAGCAAGGCTGACTCAGGTCCTTCAGAAATAACCCAGTCAAATCCAGTGTCACATTAGTGGATCAAGGATTTAGCAAATGGGATCAGTCCTACTCCATCCATGTTCCCTTTTTAATTGATGAAAATGCTCCATAGGTGGACAGTGGCAGTCGCTCTGCAGCCTTTGGACAGTGCTGCACTCTACAGAAAGGATTAGTGTGGAGTTTGGCATACGTGTATCACATCTCTATAAATATATCATTGAAAGGAATTAATGTTTAGTAATTTGGAGAAATACTGCGTGAGCCTTTGAAGTACCAATGAGAGAGATTTGGTAATGATTCTTTCAAGAGCAGTTTCAGTCTAAGTACATTTTGATTCAAGTAGACAAGAAAAAGACCGGTAATATTTTAGATTAGAAGACTGGCATATATTGTACATACTATATAGCATAAAATTAATTTGTTGCTTCATTATGACATATGTGAGTTGATAACTATAGTCAAGACTTAAAATCAACTTGCACTTCACATGTGTCTGTAGTCACATGGGAAAATACAGATCCAGAAATACAATTCATTGCATATTTGCACAACAGAGATGATTAGGAAGTATAGCTTCTGAGAATGAAGTCCTAATAGCTTCCTGGTGTAATAAAATGCTGTTGGCCTAGGATTGTTCAGTTATCAAAGAACCACTCATCATTGGTAAGTGTCTGAGTTTCCCAATAAAAAATATAATGTAAAAAAATAGAAATGAGTAAGTATCAAGGACTGGGGAAAACTTAGATATTTTATATCAGATTGCATACTAGAACACAATCTGAAATCTAATTTTTCACATTGATAATGTCTCCTAAGAACTTTTACTGAATTTATTATATTCACAAATTCTCATTGTGTTAAATTTCCTTTAGTATGGGTACACACCCAGGTTTTCATTCATTTTATCATTGTTATTAATACATACTTATTTAATTGTGTATGTATTATGTATGTATATAGTTTTGGTACATATTTAAATAAATTTAAGACAATGTTCTTGCCTGATTAATATTTATTTGAAGATAAAATTACAAATATGTACCACATTAGAAATAAGAACATGCACAAATTGAAATTTGTGGGTACCATATAACAAAGTAACCTAATATAATAATCCAAAAATTCTCAGATATCTATATTTCACTTTTCACATTTGAATTAAGAATCATACACACATGAAAACACATCACATATTCATGAATATTCATATACTCAAGGAAGACAAGCTACATGTTTCTAACTGGTTCTTCCTCTTGTTTTCAATTTTATACACATTATTGCTGTAAAAATACATTCATAAAAGGTGATATAATACAAGAGTATGAATTAAAATGTTTTCTCCACTTGCATCTTAGCATTTCTTCTGCAATGATAAGAAGAGTGATCTTTTACCTTCAAGCTACCTTTTTAGGAAAAAAAGTCAGTAACATGATTTTGTGTCTTTTAAAATACTAGAGAACCAGAAGAGTGGAATAATAATATTCATCTTTATTTGTCGATGGTTTGGAGGAAAGCAGTGCCATAAATTAACCTAACCTCTTCCAACTCCAGAGACTTTCACCTCTGGTAGGTCACAGATTATTTGTTTGTGGAGAAAGTCTTGCTAAAGCATAATGTAAAACAGGATCTTAGCCTTAGTAAAATGCTGCTGGGACAGCAAGAGATGCTTTGCTAACATGTATCTGAAAGAATGGTAGATTTAATCAAATTTAGTCCATGATATAGTTAAACAGCAATGTTCCTGCTAATCTTCAACTACTCCTCTTATTTCACATTTCTGCTTTTGTAAAGAGAAGATGCTAATACACAGGCAAAGAAAATTATGTTTGAAGCTTCATCATAGAGATTGTGACCTGATTCTCCCATAAAGTTGTCTCTATTGTTTTTTAATCTGTAGCAATTATTTTTCAGGAACTATCTCCTCACAGAAACCAAAAGGTGACATCATTCTTTCAAAAACTAGTAAACTATCTTTTAAAACCATGATGAATCTTGAAGGGGAAAAAATTGTATTTTCTTTGTCAGTGATTATTTTAAGAAATATAGCAAATGCTAAATAATATTTCAGATCCTGTAATTTCCCTAATAACTGAAAAATGTAATTTCTCAAACTCATATTATTCATAATACATACTGAGATTTCAGATCATCAAATATATATTAGCTGAAATAAGGGCAACAAAAGTTACAGAGAAATTAGAAAGATATAAAAAGCTACACATATTATGTTTCATATTTATATTTCACTCAAAATCTCTTAAGTGCTAAATTGAGTTGCTGATTTTAGTGTTTTGAAATACACCCAAAGTGTGTTGTGCCATATTAAAAAGTCTAGAAACAAAAAGATTACTTCCTTAAAGATATTTTGCAATACACAGAAAGATTAAAATGTACCTATTATTTTTTTTTAATTTAGAGAAGACCAAGAAGAATGGAAAGGGGAAATTGCTCTGCCTTGAGTGAAGTCATTTTCTTGGGAATTACTGATAACACGAATGTCAGAGTGACCCTTTTTACCATTTTTCTCATTTATCTCATTGATTGCTTAGCAAACCTTGGAATGATGACTTTAATAATAGTGGATTCCCAACTGCACACACCCATGTATTTCTTCTTCTGTGCCACCTGTCTTTCTGTGACCTTTGCTATTCCACGGCAATCAGATCCAAGATGCTGGCAGACTTCATGGCTAAGAAGAACTCAGTCCCTTTCCTGGGCTGTGCTCTGCAGTTTCTGACCTTCTGTGTCTTTGCAGATGCTGTGTGTCTGCTGCTGACTGTGATGGCCTTTGAACAGGTACCAGGCCATCAGCAGCCCCTTGCTCTACACAGTCCACATGTCCAGCAGGCTCTGCTCCCTGCATGTGGCTGGGGTTTACCTGATAGGACTCACAGATGCTCTTATCCACACCACACTGGCTTTCTGCTTATGTTTCTGTGAGTCTAATGAGATGAATCATTTCTTCTGCAATATACCTCCTCTGTTTCTCCTTTCTTGTTTTGACATACAAGTCAATGAGCTGGCTTTATTCACTGTGTTTGGATTCATTGAACTGAGTACCATCTCAGGTGTACTTGTCTCCTATTGCTATATCATCTTGTCAGTCTTAAAGATCCTTTCTGTCGAGGGAATGTTCAAGGCTTTCTCCACCTGCACCTCCCACCTCACTGCGGTTGCCATCTTCCAGGGAACTGTGCTCTTCATGTATTTCCACCCCAGTTCTGCCTAGTCCCTAGATCAGGACAAAATGACCTCACTGTTTTACACCCTGGTGATTCCCATGCTGAACTCTCTGATTTACAGCCTACGAAACAAGGATGTGAAAGCAGCCCTGCAAAAACTGAGGAATAGAAAGTTGTTTTAAATAACTGTTTTGTGTCTACATGTAACACTGACATAGTGATGTTGTTTTAAAAAATAATCTGTGTTGTGCAGAACGAATTGGGCATACAATGTAACTTACTCAAATAAGTGCTTGAACTAATATTTTATTGAAAGAAATTGCTACAGGTTTCCAAGTGTGTGCCCTACTCCATGAATTATTTTGTTAATTAATATGTGGTACTTTCTTGTGGTAAGTTTTCCAGATTTTTCTCAGTTGTGAAAATGTTATATTTGTTCATGTTCTCATTCAATTTTGGTTATCCTGAGGTTTATTGTGTGTTTACTAAAATAGCATTTTGGCACAGTATATTTCATGACAAACTCAGATTATTTACCACTGAACCTTGTATTCTTTTTTTTTTTTTTTGTCGGGACCAGGGATCAAACTCACAACCACGTGCTTACAAGGTGGGAGCTTATGTCGCTGAGCTAAATCCCCAGCCCTAAATCTTGTATTCTAAGAGAGGGTGAAACAATTAATTAAAATGAAACCTCAGGTCACAATAAGGTTGCAAACAATAGTGAAGTAAAGGGTGTGACTATAATTCAGAGAAAATGACTAAATTTGATGGAGAGAAGAAAGATTTTCTTAGCTAGTGTTACTAAACTTCAGTGCAAATTAGACACATGTAGGGGAAAAATAAGGATATTATTCAGGAGTGATAACAGTTAGAGATGTATGTGGTAGGCAGAGTTAGATAGATCAATTACTTTTAGAAATAAATGTAGTGTCACTGGTTTAGGACATAAAAGAAATGTTAAATAACCTGATAAGTTAGGTCATTCAGTCATCAGTGTCCCCATGTCTTCTTTTCTTTCCTTTTTCCTAATATTCTCCCTAATTAAATGGTGTGCTGCATCAACCAATGTCATTTTGCTTAATTTTTTTCACTTAAATTGTTATTTATTCTTATCTCTTCAATCATTATATCATATATGAGAAAGTAAGCAGGCTACAACTCCTATCCTTGTTTTCCAAAGCTCTTGAAGCACTTTTGGGACATATAAAATGGGAAAGGAAATAATATTTTTGAATGCTTATTAGATCATGATGAATAAATTTACTGACGTTACGGTGTGTATCAAATATACACAAAAACTCACATATACCTGCACAAATATTACCACCTAAAACTTTTGTGACATGTCTATGAGTGAAAAAGTAAAATATCAACCAAGGCACAAATTATAATTTCCTGAGAAAACTAAACACCGGTCTGTGAAGCTCCTCTGTATTTTCGTTGCAGCCTATCACTAGTTGATTGAGGATTCAAGCACTAAATTAATTGGTTTTGAAACAATGGATATATATATATATATGTATATATATATATATATATATATATATATATATATATACACATTTGAAGGCCAACATAAGACACTGGCTTTCTTAATTATCTCTTACAGTATGAAGTAAAAGTCTGAGGTCATCTTAGGTTTCTTGCAAGTATAGTTAAGTTCCCAAAATAAAACAATTCAGGTTACAAATAAAGCCAAAGGTAAGCAGGTAGAGTGATTCATATCACTAATCCCAGCTTTCAGGGAAGTGAGGCTGGAGAATGGCAAATTCAGCTCATTTTAGGCTGCTTAGAAAATTTGGGAGAGGCTAGCTCAGATATAAATAACCAACTTAACGCTTACATGTGCACATGGGATCTGTATCTGAAACATTTTCATATTGATTAAAGCAAGAAAATTCCAACAAAATTTCAAGGGGAAGACAAAACTGGATCGCTAAGGGTGAGGTTTCCAAACATGGAGCTATTTTCAATTAATGCAGACCATTATTGGTCCATTTTGGAATTCTGAAATTTCTTATTACTATTCCTTTTATCATTTTAGATTTTAACCTAATAAATAAACACTTGAGAATTATCTGTTTTCTTTCTTTCTTCTTTCTATCTTTCATTTTGTTATTTTTTGCTCTGCAAAGACCTAGAACAGACACTGAATAAAGAAATGCATGTGTAGCACACAGAGAAACAGGGTGACAGACATTGCAGTCAGGACACTGTGGAAGCAGTAGCTTGGGTCCAGTGGCAGGAACCCTTGAAAATGAGATATCATACTAAAGAACCATGGTTTAAGCAACTGTCTCAGAAGATTCTGAGAGAATATAAAAGCCAAATTTTCACTGATTTTCAATTTTATGAAGAGGCATTATAAGTTAAAGCAAATGAAATTATTTTTAGAAACATACATGTAACTGTATATGTTTTAGAAATACATTCACACGTCTTAAATGAACTATCCTTACACATATGAATTATGCTATCAGAGTAAAGTTCACAAGTGCAATGAATTTCTATTCTTTGTTCATTGCACTACAGTGTTGAAGATCTTAAATAGTTAACAATGAGTACTGGTTAAGAGTTGCCTTTCCAAATTCAAAGTGCAAAAGCCATAAGCGCCATATTTATTTCCTAAAGACTTAGAAAAATGCCGCAGTGTGGATATATATGTAAAGGAAGGACTAAAAAAAGGCACAGACTCAAGGAATTTGTTTATATTTAAGTCCAGAATAGATAAACACACACAATAAGAAAGCACCTTTGAGTTGCCAGGGACTGCAGGAAAGGAGAGGGTAAAATCAGTCCAATTCTATGTATGCTCCCTTATTTGTTGATGAAATACATAGACTCTGATAGGTAGAAGGTGTGATCCTTCTGCAGCCTTTGGCCTGTGGTACACACCAAAGAAAGGCTCAGGGTGAGGTGTGTAGTATAGGTGTTATATCTCTGTGAACACATAATCCAAAGTTAGTAATAGTTTAGTAATTTCAGGGAAAAGAATGTGTGAGCACATGAAATACAGGAAGAGTAGAAAGTTTGGTAATGATTCTTTGGGGGTTTCTTAGGTTTTAATTACAGTTTGATCTGTTGGGCCAAGATGAGACAGATTATATCAGAAAAAATTTATGTATTAAACATATTATATGGTACAACATTAATTTGTAATTTCAATCTGAAATATGTGTTTTGGTATATATAGTCAAGATTTAAGTTCAGTATGTGCTTCAGTGATTCTTGTGTCATAGAGAAGTCACAGATCAAGAAATACAATTAATTACATGTTTGCACAACTAATAAGTCTAATAAAAGTAGCTTTAGAGAGTTAAATTTCAAAGGCTGCCTGTTATAATAAAATACTATCAGCCTAACAGTGGTCATTTACCAGTGCAGTGCTCATGTGTTGTAAGTTAGTGAGTTTTCCAATTGAAAAAGAAGAAAAGAAAAAAAATGTAAAAGCACTGGAGAAATGTTCAATTATTGGAGAAAACTTACATTTTTATAACAGATTGTGTATAAGAATGTATACTCACATCTAATTTTTAAAACCAATCATTTCTCCTTAGAACTTAAATCCTCTTATTGAACTTAGTAACACAAAATCTCACTTTTCTTATTTGCATTTCATCAGATTTCACAGGCAGTTTTTAATTATTTTATCATTGTGTAAGTACATACCTTAATTTCAAATTTTTTCTTGCCTAATTAATACATATTTGAAGTACCACATTACAAATAATTATCAAATTAGCCATAAGAATATGCAAAAATTTAAGTCCATGGACACTTTGTAGCAAAGTAACCTAAATAAAACAATCAAACAAAAACTATCACATATGTACATCACTCATATTTCACATCTCATATTTTAATTAAGAATCATGCACACATGAAAATACATAACATATTTAGTATATTCATGCACTCAAGTAATAGGAGCTTGTTATGATTTTTACATTGTGTCAACTTGAGAAATATAGAAGTTTAACTAAAATACTCAGCAGGGACCCAGGGTGTTTACTTTGTAAGTATCTTCATCCTGTGCAAGAGGAGGGCAATGGGATATTGTGAGTGCTGCACTTACTTGGAGAAGGGGGAGGGGCACTATAAAGGGAGAAAAGAGGCTTGTTCTTCCCTCCCTTTGCTCTTGCTGCTTTTGCTGGCTACTGGCTTGGAAGTGGTGCCACTGTGCCCTGCCACTCTGCCTTGGAGCAAGTTAATTATGGACTGAAATCTCCACAAACTGTGAACTAAATAAATCTTTCCTTTCTTTATTTTGGGTGTTGTGTACTTTGTTCCAGCAATGAGAAAAGTAACCAAAACAAAAATTGTTACTGAGTGTTGGGTGAATTCTGTGGCTATAACTGACCATGTGGTTCAGTAACATTTGGAAATGGCTTGTAGGAAGTGTTTAGAGAGGTTCAGAGATGTCACCTGAAAGAGAAATGATGTAAAATCTAGGTTTTGTTCTGCATGAGAGATTTGTTTCAGAGCAGAGAAGACCAGAAGGCTAATAGAAATCCTGTGGGTAAAGTCCAGGTTTGGGAGGAGGTTTCTGCTGGGAAGGAGTGTACTGGGTACTGGGCTCCAGATGATGCATGGTATGGCTTGGCAGAAAGTTTGTCTGAATTTTCTCATGTCCAGAGACTTTACCTGAGACTGATGTCAAGGGCAGTGGACTAATTAATCTGGCAGAAGGGATTTCAAGGCTGTCTAATATTGAAGCTGTCAACTGGCTTTTGTTGGGGCTTTTTGTCAGATTTATGTTGAAAATCAAGAGCAAAGATCTCAACAAGATGATTGAAAACATTGTGAGTTTGGTCATAAAGGAAGCTCCAATAAAGCTGTGGGCTGCAAAGGTAGAGCATTGTGCCCTGAGAGGGAAGTGTGTAAAGATGTGAATGAGAAGCCAAAGGTGCAGTGGGGAACCTACAAGTCTGGAAAAGCTAGGAGCATAGGTCATCTAGGAGTAGTTGCAAAAGCGAAGAAAAGCCAGCCCAAGAGAGAAGCCAGGGGAGATACAACCATCAGAAGGGCCTAGAGATGGGTTCACTCAGCCCTTTGGAGCTCACAATTTGCCACAGATTGTTTCAGATTCTGGACATTAAACTATAGGACTTAATGTTTGCCCTTCTGGATTTTGGACTTCTCTGGGCACAATCCATTGTATCCTCCTACTTCTAACATTTTTTTTCAGTTGTGATTTGTATTTGTGCTTTTCAAAAAAAAAAACCACTATATAGAGAAAACAAGAAAAACTAGAAAAACAAAAATAGCTAAATGACATGCATCAAAATGTTTGTAATGAAATTCAGGGGTACAGACTTGATAGCACCTTGTCTTTCCTTTTTCCATTTAAAGTTTTTAAAATAATTGTATTTGTACTTAGTAATTTTAAATATGCCTACTTTAAAGAGAAATTTGTAACATACTCATGTTGGGAAATAGCACATTTTTCCAAATCTATAGTCATGCATATACAAATTCAAGTGTGAATTTAGAGAATACAAATTCTAAAATTCATTTAATTACACGTTTAAAAATGTTAAACGTCTGAACAGACACAGAATGTTATAAGACACAGATATTAGTTGTAAATTTAGTACCCTTCCACAACTTAAAAAACACATATCCAGAAGTTCAATATATTCTCCATATTTATATGAAGTTCATTACTTGAAAAACAGGTAGCAAGGTAAGACAATTCTCTTAAAAGTTGAAATATTTTGAACCTGCCCAGTAGAAATCACAACATAACATAAACAAATATATCAGAATAATTTTTGTTATATTTTGTTTTATATTCTTTAGTTTGATCATTTACTCAATGTCTCCTACATTTCCCACCACATAACAAAAGCAATGACTTTGTTAATAAACAGCTGGGCCAAGTAATAAATATGCTTGTATCTCCCTCTCTGTGCAATGCAGATGGGAGGAAGGCAGGAACTTGCCATATTCAAGAAGCTGCTGAGCAGAGACTTGACTGAGTACCTGGGAGTTTCAAATTCCTGACAATCCCAAAACACATTCAAGCTGCAACCACAAAAGCTTTTTGAATGGAAATGTTTATCTTGTACCACTGAGTGTTGAAAGTGTCTACCTATATTTTCATTTGTACAAGGTCTTAGAGCTAAAAGCTTGCCTTGTATCTTGGAGGATATTTGGACTTTTCATGAATGCTGAAGCTGCTAGGACTTTGGCAAATTTTACAGATGGACTAAATAGCTTTTACATAAAGGGATGTACATGAGTCTTTTGGGAACAAAGTGCAGAATGTTATGATTCTAATGTAATAAAATGTTGTCAAGCTTAATGCTGCTTCTTTGGAGAAATCCAGTCTTCTTCTTCAGCTTGGGTGTTGTTCAGCTTCTGCTTGCAGCTTCTTAAGCCTTCATTGTACACTCATCAGCCATCATTTAGACTCTTTAACATCCCATTGCAGATACATTGGCCTCCTCAGATGGACTTGAATGGGACACTGCAGCAAGCTCCAGCCCTTGGGCTGGACCCTTCAGACTGCAGTGTGCAGACACTTTGCATGCTGCCTCACCCGACTTTGTGGCTATCCACTGTAAACCAGTCTTGTAATTTCTTCTCTTGTGCTATATTTGTTTCTCTAGTAAACCCTAATTGATACAGGACTATAGGTTTCTAACTTATAATTGTTCATCTTATTTTTAATTTTTTATGTATACATGTTATTTTTGTAAATAATACACTCATAAAATGTGACAAATTCTGAATATATAGTTTATGCTTTTTCCACTTATACTTTAGCAGTTCTTTTGGAGTGATCAGAAGATTAATCTTTTACCTCCAGCTTTCCTTTACATTAATCAATGAGCACCATGACAAGATCATAATGCAGTGTAGGAAAAAGTTAATGATATTTCTTTCTCATCTTTTTAAATATTACAGACACAGAAGAATAAAATTATAATATTCTTCTTTGTCAGCAATACCTTTTATTCCCAAACTAATAAATAGTACTTTTAAATCATAATGAATTTTGAGGCTAAAAATTGTAATTTTTTGTCTATATATGGTTTATAAATAGTTTGAAAAACACACTACTGGCAGGGGAGTTGAAAAGTTTTGTAGTCAGAATTATATAAATCAATAATTTAGTGTTTGCTCTGTCCTAGGGCAGAAGTCTATCCAAGATAGAGTAGAAAATTGTAGACCAACATTATGGAGTGGATAGAGTGTTTACTGGTAATTAAAGAGGATGGACTATGTAACACGAAATATTAACAATGTCAAGTGTCTACCACTGATCAAAAATGATCATAAATAACATTGCAAAAGTAGATATAGACATAAATAAAACTTAACTAATTATTTTAAGTCTATGATTCAACCTTTTTTTCCAGAAATTATTTTAGTACATGTTTGCCCTTCACTATGATCAAATCCCCCTTTTTGTATATGAATTTCCATTAAAAATTAGTAAAATTAGTTGTTTCTACACTTTGTTGAACATTCATCAACCTAATTAACTGAATGAATTTAACTATACACATTGGCTGATTTATTTCTCCTGCAAAAGTATAAGCTAGTAAATGCAGTAAAATAAAACCACATTTAATCAGATAAAACAAAGATTACTTAGAGTCTTCCAGGTCTATTGTAAACTGAATATCCATAAAATAACTGAGATGAAAGTGGTTGATGTGGACTTGGTGGATAGAATTTAGAAAATGATTAATGGAAAACACCATATCTAGAATTTAATGCTGTTCCATTTGGAGTGAGGGACACTATTTTAGTACTACAAGAAATAGCATGCACAATGAAAGGTCTTTGAAATTGTTATGTACAAGATATGTTTCAGTTTCCTTTCCTGTGATTTCACTCAAAATGCAGATATTATGATACATTGAATCATAGTGTTAAAAAATTGAGGAAATTCCTACTGCTGATCAGTTTCTTAGTGATGAAGAAGTAAAAGTTCAGCCTTACAAAAGTTATTGAAAGATTCCCAGAGGAGAATACTGACCCAGGAATTCTATTAATTATGTTGGAATAGGACAAAAGAGTCAAAGAATTGCTTATGAGATTAAGATCAATAGTCATATGTGAAAATAAACATGATCTGCATACTATTCAATTACAGAAGGGACAGAGGATTGCCACATCAGGTGAGTGCATGAATGGCCATGTTTAAAGAACACAGGAAAATTGCAACTTGGCTTTCCTTCTCAAGTAGAGAGAACAAATCTTAATGGATGTGTATTGGAATTATAGCTGATTACTCAGCTAAACAAACTGCATTCTAATGGCTATACTGTGATATATTCTTGCTAGACCTGTGTGAATGGGATTGACATCATTTTTCTTTTGCATATGAATTGTAAAGCTTTTACTTAATCATATTTAAGTCAAGTTTTATAAGTAGTCAGCTCCTTGTAAAAATCACATTATCTGATGCATGCAACTTTCCATTTATTTCAGTTTTATCTAAATAATAAGAGTCAATGTATACAAATTTATAGAAATTGAGGTCCTTTGGAGCCATAAACCATAATAATATCTAGAAGAAATAACAGAATACTTATATTATTCAATTTTATAATGTATAAGCATATATACTGGAAACCTCAAACACACATATATACATAAATAATTTAAGCACAAGAAATAGAGTCTTGCTTATCTGAGAGTTTCATTATTTTTGTTTTATTTTAAAAAAACTCAAGCAATCAATGATAAGTAAGTTTTATTGATATAAATTTCTACCTCCACTTGTTTTGATCATACCTTTTTGCCTTTTCAATTAATTTGTTTGGCAGAGTTGAATGACATGGATAAAGCAGTGCCACAAGCTCTGGAAAATCAGTGGTGGTGCTAAAAAAAACCCCAATTTAAACATTTTTATCTTGTAATAAAACCTGGACACCAAACAAATTTCAGGGTTTTTACAAAGGAGAAATCATGAAAAATTTAATCTTGTCCTTTCTGATTTCTTTCACTTAACATTATCGTCTCAAGGTACATACAATTTCCTTGATTTCCATGATAAATGGTGGAGTACGATTTGAGCAGTTACACTTTCCTTGAAAGTTTATGATTGTAAAGAAAACAGTTTATGGAAACAAAGCATGAACTACCTCAATCATATTGTTGGATGTAAATAAAAATCATTCTCTAATCTATCATTGCCTTGTTGATTTTTTCAACAGTTTTTACTAAGAATATAGAAGAATGAGCAGTAGAAATTGTTCATCATTACCAGAATTCTTTTTCTTGGGAATTACCAGTAACCCAGAAATGACAGTCATTCTATTTTTGTCACTTCTAATAGTTTATAATTATTCTCCTGATAAACCTAGGAATGATCATTTTAATCACAGTGGATTCTCAGCTTCACACATCCATGTATGTTTTCCTAAGTCACCTGTCATTCTCTGACTTCTGCTATTCCCCTGCGGTGGGGCTCAAGGTGCTGGTGGACCTGCTTGCCACAAAAAGTTCAATATCCTTCATTGGTTGCACTGTGAAATTGTTCATCTTCTGCATCTTTACAGACACTGAATGCGTGCTGCTGGAAATGATGGCCTTTGACAGGTACAAGGCTATCAGCAACCCTTGCTCTACAGATCCCGCGTGTCCAACAGGCTGTGCCCCCATCTCCTGGCTGGGGTTTACCTTGTGGCACTCACAGATGCTCTGATCCACTCTATATTGAAAATGCATTTTCTGTGTGTCTAAAGGCATCAATCATTTCTTCAGTGATATCCCTTCTCTTGTCTTATCTTGTTCAGATACATCAATGAGTTGGTGATTTTCACTAGTTTTGGCCTTATAGAACAGTGCGCAATCTCCTTATCTCCTATTGCCATATAACCTAATCAGTATTTAAAATCTGCTGTGCAGAGAGAAGATTCAAAGCTAAATCCAACTGCACCTCCCGCCTCACTGCAGTTGCCATCTTCCAGGGAACCATGCTCTTCATGTACTTCTGCCCCAGCTCTGCCTACTCCCTAGAACAGGACAAAATGACCCCACTGTTTTACACCCTGGTGATTCTCATGCTGAATCATCTGATTTACAGCCCATGGAACAAAGATATGAAAGAAACTGTGAAAAAATTAAAAAGAAAATTATTTTAAGTAAATACCCATTTTTCTAAATATTCCAAACACCTACATATTTCTACAGACAAAGATGTATATTCTTATTATTTTCTTCAAGTCATAAAATGGAAGTGGTTTATAGTACATTAATTTAATATAATTTTGTATTTATATAAAGCATTGCACACTAATAGTGGGCTGTTTCCTAATATATTGTACTTCATTATCTATCTTGAATTTAAATATGATATTCTTTAGTTTTGGAAAACTTTCTATTTATCTTTGTCTCATTTTTGGTGAATTATTTTATGAACTGATTTAATCATTCCAAAATATTTATTACCTAATATATTCACTTTTGAATTTGTCTACTTTGACTTTTTATGTAAATAATGTGTAATGCATAATTAATTTGAAATAAAGTATAAAATTATATCACGTAAAAATACTCTCAGTACAAGCAAAATGTCTAAGTGTAGACTTCAAGTAAGAAAATAATTTTGAAATGGGGATTTTATTTTCAAATTAAACAATGTGTTCTTCTACACTGAAGGGTAACTGATGAGAAATAATTTTAAATAGCAATCTGAATGGCACAGAAAACAGATTTTAAAGTGAGATGTCCAAGATGGAAGGAATGAGGATGAAAATGGCGATGTGAACATTTTGTTGCAGAACTCTTAGTAATTTATGTCTTATTTTAAGAAATGTCTGTTTGAGTTTAGGACACTTTGTATTCAAATTACATTTTTCTGTGAATGTGTTTTGTTATTCTATTGAGCAAACAAGAGCCCTTTGAGAATATAGTCTGGTGCTCTGTGTCATAGCTTGGTAACTCTAGTGAGTAATGGTGTGTACCATTTCTTGTTGAGTGTACAAAATAATTCTGAATGCTTATCTGTGAAAGCAACTATTCGAGGAAGTACATATGCTCCAATCTCCTTTTGATCATTGCATAACAAATATGTGACTCTTGACTAATTGTGCCCTACAGTTTTGCACAATGTTGTGACTGAGAACCAAATCATAACTGCAAATAACAAAATCAGTCCCTGTGATAAGATCTGGAGTGTCTTGTTAGGTATCAAACTGGGCCAAAACCCAGGGTTAACTCAGTGGCTTAAGCACCTGCCTGGCAAGTCCGAGGTCGTGAGTTGAATCCCCAGCACAAAAAAAAGACAAAAAAATGAAACTAATTAAGTAGTTGTGAGATCTATTATATTGAATCTAAAAATATGTGCATACTAATTACATGGGAAATAAAAAGCTTTCATCTAGGGACTTATTCAAAGTCCTGCAGCTTTGTCTGGCTCCACCAAATTTCGTATGGTCTAAACACTGAATGAAGCCATTGAAAAAATGAGACAAAAGACAGCTATTTCAAGGTTCCTGCTGCACTCTCTGTGACTCTCAATTCTCCAGTTGATACTGCTAAGTTTGTGTTTGCCAGGAGCCACTGTGAGATGTCCTTGCTGCTTGCAAAGCAGCATGTGAGGCACCCTGTTTCAGCTTGTAGGAGATGATGTAGAACAATACAGTGAGGAGGAAGATTTGTTTTGGAAAATAGGTTTAGAGTTTCTACTTGCCTGACACATACCCAATGTTTGCATTTTCTTTTTCTAAATTTTCTTGTAAAGAGAAAATGATAGAAAACATTATTTGAAATATTGTTAATGTTCAGGTAAACTGGAGCATTCCCTAACTGTTGGTTCTTCAAAAGATATGAAGATGTCACCTCCCTTCCATAAAACATTGGTAGTTATGGCAAAGGATGATTTGCTGTGTTTATTGTTCTCTTTATTAAGATCTTAATAAGTGCAATGTAATATTCAAACCCTTACAATATGTGAACTTAAGGCAAAAGCATGATTTTGATTGTATCTCTGAATTGGATCAATTAAGGTGAAAAATCATTTACTGGTAATATTTGGTTAAATTTTTCATGAGTTATCCTGGCATGATGTGCACTCCTATAATACCAGCACCTTGGAAGGCTGAGGCAGCAGGATCCTATGTTAGAGCCCTTAGTTGAAAAATAATTTCTATTACATAACCTTGTACTTAATGAATATAAAGAGCAGTAATCACTGGACTTTGTCAACCTTTCAAACTAGGAAAATAAAAACAGTATCACTTTGCTCTCTACATAATGGGTCCTTTTATGCCTGCCTATTTCATTGATAAATGTGTCCCAGAAGGATATCTCAGAGCTTGCAAACTTTCCCCAAATATGAATTTAGCATACATCCATTAGTATGAAATTTAAAAAAGAGGAATTAATAATATAGTTGGTGATGCAAAGGGGGATTTCAGGCACCAAAATTTAATCATCTTGGTGCCATTCCTATGGAGTACTTTCAAGCTATAAGTGTTGTGCCTTATAACACTTCAAAGTAAACAGTAAATATATAAGGACAATGTCCTGCTTAGACTAAAATTTTAATAAAGACAATGGTCTTTCTTCTCTTCTGTAGCATTATATTTTTCTCTATTACTATTTTATTATTTAACGTTCTGTAGCAAGGTGCCATTCCGCAGTTAGTGAATACACAAAGCACAGTTCCTTGAAAACTAATGGGAAAAGGAGGCTTCATAAAATTCACAGAAAATGAACTCCCTAGCCCTGGTTTTGTAGTATTTTTGTTGCTCACCTTTCATGAAATTTATCTGGACGTCTTGTCTTTGATCTGCACTGAAATGAGAATTCACAACAGGAGTTAGATGTAAAAGAACTCTCTTCTCAGACCCGGGATTCCTCATCCACCCGACTAAGTGACTAAGTAACATCAGCAATGGCCCATGAGCAACAGCCCCAGGCTTCTTCCTCACGCTGCGGAGTGAACCAGCTTCTTGTCCTGACTCAGGAGTTCATGCGGGCTTCTGTCAGTACCGTGCACCATCTGTGCAGACAGCCTGGAAGTCACCGAAGGACCCTAAAAAGGGCTTCGTGTCCTTGATGACTTGATGCCTTTTACTGTGTGTCCATTGAATTCCTTTTAAAATGAAAAGGACCCAACCGTAGCTTTGAACCAGCAGTTTAAATTGTAAAGAAATAATTATTGACATAAACTAATATTCAGTGGAAAAACAAAAGAACATGTTATATTAGGATTTTTTAAAATTTTTTTATTTAAAGGGATAAAACAGAAAAAGGAGAGAAATATTACAGAATTTCAAAAAAACATAAAGAGTAAGAAATCACTAGTTGATAAATTACATATTTCTCTTTTAGAAATAGTTGTTCAAGTTACAAAATTAAAGCACACAAAATATACAATTGAGCAGTGAGACTACAAACAGATCTGTTCAACAATCAAACAAGAACTAAGAAATATGGGTAACAATCCGGCACACACAAATATACATGCAGTTATGTCTTTTATAGCACTTCCTATTTTCTCTTTTTTACAATAGCAATTATACATTTTTATTTAAAGATTTAAAAAACAGGAAAAAGGTAGAAATATTGCAGAATTTCAAGAAAAGAAGATAAACAGTAAGAAATCACTAGTTGATACATTACATATTGTTCTTTTAGAAATAGTTATTCAAGTTACAGAATTAATGCACACAAGTGGACACTCAAGCAGTGAGAGTGCAAACAGATCTGTTCAGCAATCCAACAAGAACTTAGAAATATGGTCATCAACCCCACACATCTAAACTTACATGCAGCTATATGTTTTATAGCG